>JANVCK010187738.1:0-18663 GCA_026546655.1 Epizoanthus illoricatus
TATTATTATTATTATTATTATTATTATTATTATTATTATGCACTGAAATGCCATTCCTTATACTTTTGATCACATGGCAACTGTTGCTTATCCCTAGTTGTTGTGCCTGAAATACTCCTGGGCTATTGTAGGTGAAATTTGTACATTAGACTAGGATGTTGTGTTTGTGGTTAAAAGGATTAGATGGAAAGTGCTGTAAAATAGCATAGTACAGAGTCCAGGACAAGTTGCATTGAAATCCAAGAAATTCCAAAAACTCCGGGAATTTCATTATCAGTGAACAGTAGGAACCCTGTTAGATGGTTGGTGTAATGATACTGGTTGATAAGATAACCTGGGTTGAAAAACACTTTTGTTCTCAAATAAAACTTTACTATTGTTTTAGTCCAGATTGGCAGTTTAGAATCAATGATTCTGTCCACAGAGCTAACACCAAGCAATTTAGTTTGACTATTCTTTCTTCGAATTTCCCACATGTCACCATCTTGAAATGTGACATAATTGGGTTGCAGTGCTAGGCCCCCCTGTATTCTTGTTCACTTTCATTATATTTGCCAAGAGTGGGCCTGTCACTGCAATGCAACTGCATCACATTTCAAGATGACTGCGCACAGGAAATTTAAAGAAAGAAATGTAGTCAAACTAAATCGCTTGACATTAGCTATGTGAACAGTATTATCGATTTTAAACTGCCAATCAGGACTATAGCAATACTAAAGTTTTATTTGACAGCAAAGTTTTCTCAGTTGTGGTTTCCTGTAAGTCTGTCATAAATTGTATCCTTTTCTCTGACCCAGCCTCACACCCCTGTCACGTCAGCCAGTTTGCATGTGCAAATGGACGATGCATTCCTTTGACTAAGGACTGTGATGGACACGATGACTGTCTTGACAATTCAGATGAACAGAATTGTGGTAAGTGATTTTTTGCACGTTGTACTACAAATGCAGTAAAAATTAATTATTGTATCTGCATAATTATATGTTTTATATTGCAAGTGTACTTATATTTAGGGATTGGTCATAATGTACAGGGAGGGGATGATAAAAATAGGGTGTGACTTATCAATTTTCCAGCCTCAAAATAGGGGTGGACCATGTATTGTTTAGCACCCCATTAGGGGGTGAGTCATGTTCAAGTACATAGGAATTAACTTGGAAGTCTCTGGAATTGAAGTCCGTAGTGGTTGTCCTGTTGGACAAGTACCCAAAGGTTTGAGGGAATATGTGTTTGCCCATTTGAAAGTCAGCTTGCCTTGGACAAACAGACAAGTGCTTAAAATCAAACACTGCTATACTTAATGACCAGTCCCTTAACATAAACTTATTGGAAGTGCTTTTGCAAACAGTGATTATTTTCATGTCATGCTTGCTTTGTGTAATAGTAATTTTTATTTGGAACCTGTTCCTGTGAACTGAACTGGGAGAAAGTTGATATCACATGACCATTTTTATACCATTAATATGTGTTTGTATCTACTTTAATCTGTGCTAATGTCAAATAAATTGAATAGTATAGACAGACTTGACTTGATATTGACACTAGATATGCTGTGGAGCAACACCTTTGATGATGAAAAATTGCCTTTCATATAGATTATATGTTTGGAAATGGTGGTGGACTGGGATAGCTGTTGGGGTACAGGGGGGCTATCTCTGTCTATAAGCATAGTATTGAAGTTCCTATTTTCCTATTTTTTACTGCACTCAGGTTTAGATATTAGAACATTTGTTAATGGATGCAAATATTACATTGTAGTAACCAATTCCCTGAAATCTTGTCATTTCAACAGTTGCACCTACGTCGCCCCCCTGTCCAAAGGGGAAGTTCCATTGTGGTGACAGCAAACAGTGTATTGATGAAAACAGAGTGTGTGATGGAACAGTAGAATGTACAAATAGAGCTGATGAGCCACAGAGCTGCAGTAAGATTTTGCTTTCATTTTATTGATGAATACAAGCCATAACATACAGAATTTTTGGTAGGGGTGGACCACTGGGTCCCAGAAATCCTCACCCTACACCACACAGGTATAAAATGAGCTTTTATCCAACCATGTCCCTTAATAGCACCTAGAGAGAATTTGCTGCTGCTAATGATTATTGTCTAGGTTTTTTTATAAATACTGATCATTTGTAAATAAATTGTATTAGTTTATAATGAATTCCAAATCTGTAATTTAGTTTTGAAATGTAATGCCAGTTTCTTAATTAAGCTGTATATAACTAAACCTAAACCTTATCCTAACTTTTTTCTATTTTTAAAATATTGTAAATGCATCTTAATTTATTTTTGCGATGATGTGTCAAATAAACCTTCATTATTATTATTATTATTTTTGTTATTATTATTATTATATCCTATTGTAGACCAATGCTCCTCACCCTACACCACACCCTATTGTAGACCAATTCTCCTCACCCTACACCACGTGCCCTATTGTAGACCAATTCTCCTCACCCTATACCACACCCTATTGTAGACCAATTCTCCTCACCCTATACCGCACCCTATTGTAGACCAATTCTCCTCACCCTATACCACACCCTGTTGTAGACCAATTCCTCACCCTATACCACACCCTATTGTAGACCAATTCTTCTCACCCTACAACACACCCTATTGTAGACCAATTCTCCTCATCCTATACCACACCCTATTGTAGACCAAATCCTTTAATACCCTATAGCACACCCTATTGTAGACTAAATCTTTATTATTATTAATATTATTAATATTATTATTATTATTATTATTATTATTATTATTATATCCTAATGTAGACCAACTCCTCACCCTATACCACACCCAATTGTAGACCAAATCCCTATTATTGTTATTATATCCTATTGTAGACCAATTCCTCACCCTATACCACACCCTATTGTAGACCAATTCCTCACCCTATACCACACCCTATTGTAGACCAATTCTCCTCACCCTATACCACATCCTATTGTAGACCAATTCCTCAGCCTATACCACACCCTATTGTAGACCAAATCCTTTAATATCCTATAGCACACCCTATTGTAGACCAAATCCCTGCCACTGCCCCCCCAGGCATGTACATGACTGTACATTGATCACAATTCATTCTCTCTTTAATTAAGAGACATCAATGAGTGTGTGATCACAACAATCAATGCCCCACCCCCTCCCCCCAGGCATGTACACTGATTGTACAGCAGTCACAACTCATTTTCTCTTAATTCACAGACATCAATGAGTGTGTGGATCACAACAGTCAAGGCCCCCACCCCCTCCCCTCAGGCATGTACACTGATTGTACAGCAGTCACAACTCATTTTCTCTTTAATTTACAGACATCAATGAGTGTGTGGATCACAATGGTCACTGCCAGCAGATTTGTAACAATACTTTGACTTCATACTTCTGTTCTTGCCGAAAAGGCTATGAAGTTGACAAAAACAGCCCAAGAGTTTGTGTTGGTAGGTCCACTTCTATGATACATTTTTCTTATAATCGGGAGGCTTTGCACACTCCTTTAAGTACCTACAAGATGTTGAGTTTGATTTTGAACATTTAAGTACTTGAAAACCTGTGAAATCAGACTTTGATCCTTGTCAATATGAAAAGCACATGTTGTCACATTGAGGGTTGCAGTAACTTCATTTTGTAGGAAGAGAATTGTAAATAGTACACGATCTTTATAACAGCCATTATAATATGATGACGATGATAAAAAGTTTATTTATCCTTGTTAAAAATCAATCAGCAGATCGAAGGATCAGCTGGTATTAACCAGTGACCAGCATAATTATATAAATTTCATAACAAAGGAAAAATAAAATATGTACATTAAGAACTATTATAGTTTTGAACTGCTGATAGACAGAAATGTAATAATTTCCAGTCAAGAACCTTCATTGATCCTCCGGGTGATAAGAGACACTTGTATTTGAGAATAATAGTCCTTGAAAAGTATGAGATATATTTGGAAGTCCTGGAACTGAAAAGAATACAAACCCTCTGCACCTCCAGATGCCACATTTCAATTCTTCTTTAACCCTTTCAGACCTAGCATGACAAATGATGGGTTGCAAAATTCTCCTTACTTGTCTCCATACACTTCTTATATAATAGGTAAGGAGACTGAAAATAATAAATATCAACGAAAATTTACCATTTGCAATCAGTTTTGTATTTATCCGAACAAATTAGTTACTGTATTTACCCATGTATAATATGCACCCGTGTATAATGTGCGAGTCAAATCCAAACACGAACATTCAAACCCCCAGGCAAACCCGTGGGCATTTGACTTTTTCGAAACAAAATGGTCCAATGCCCAGCCCAGGAAGCATTTGAAGAGCTCGGTGCAAAAACGGCCTAAGTGATGATTTTAGGTCGATTTTTTTAATTCATGAAATTCTTGCACTTTTATGCACCTAAATTGTCTGGTAAGGCTATATTAGCAATACTAAAAAGTTTGTAGGCTCTACCATGACTAGAAATGCTCAAAATTGCTGAAAAGCTTGTCATTTTTAGTTAGAGAAAAATATATTCAGCATTAAATGGATCCACCACATGGTGTAACACAAACTTAACTTAGCTAATAATGACCTGAATTGAGTTCGGTTTGCACCAAAGTAGAGAGAATCGAAGTCACACTTCAAAGATCTCAATGGTTGGCCAGAACTAAGTTTCAATTTTGAACTTTGGGCAAAGATTCCTTGCACTCGTGGCAAAAGACTTAAGAAAAAGAGTAGGCAAAGAGAAAAATACATGTTGTGGATGTGTTGAAACAAACAGGAAATGCTTGTACAGACAATCTCAATGTAGTAAATCACCTATAACCTGCAAGGTTCCAGTAGCCCACCCTCCCCCACTAAAATTTGCAAATCTTTACTTTGTGGTTTATAACGTGTTTTTAAGCCACCAAACAACCTAAGTTACATTTTATAGGTATAGAGGGCAGATTTGGCATGAAAAAATACAGAGATTTCCAAGTTTGTAGAAATTTGAACTGAAAACATCACTGAGGCTGTTTTTGCACCGAGCTCTTCATTAATTTTGGTCAAATGCCCATCACACCATACAAAAAACAAACAAATGGACGACATATAGTGTATATACACGTTTTTTTTAGTAGAGAAACAGTTTCAGTTTTATATATACAACTATAAAAACAAAATGTACAGCATTCTGCATTTTTGTAACTTGTCACTAAGCCATGAACGTGAAACCATGAAATATAGCGAATGAACACAACAAGACTCGACATGTCCATAAAATATTAATTCAAATTTACTATCGTAACATAAAGTGCAAAGTATGTGGCAGCACCTTCAAAGACTTGAAATACAAGCAACAGAATTCACCACGGAAAACGGACAGCTATATTTTATAGTGTTAGAAAGTTTCTTTGTTATTAAAAATATACAAATTATAAAAGCAGCTTTGGCTTGGTGCTGTGTCATAATTTTATGTGTTTATTTTCTATTTCGCAGAAAGAAAGACTTCATTCTGCGAGCTGAAAATCAAAATAATGAAAACGGTGCTTGTTGGCGCCGTCGGCAATAATAACCAGATGTCAATACGTACTATGTGCGAATTTTACTTCCATTGTCAAATGCCCTGGGGGATAGGAACTCGATTAGGTATCAAATGCCCGGCCATCTGGAGCTTATCTGGGGTCTAATGCTCGGGGTTTGCCCGGGAGGGGGGTGTTTGCACTTGGATTTGACTCGCACATAATACACACCTTGATTTGGAGGCCTATTTTGAAAAAAAATTGCCCAAAATGACTCCTAAACATACAATTACTGTAAAACTGTTCAAATGCTTTTATTTATATGAAGTTTAGAGACCTGTCATCACATTTAAGCAAAAAAAGTTGCTTGTTTGGATGTAATTTAGTGCAAGAATGCGCTTAGAAAACACGAATATCATGGACCTTCATCATGTGGTGTCCATATTTGACCCAGCAAATCTTGTGGTCAGCAGTTTCTATATCAGTGGTGCAATAGCCAAGACGGCAGCAAATCATGAGGGAAAGATTTTGTGCATGTTTTTAGCTCAAATTCTTCAAGCTTTTGCAAAATTGAAGGATTTTGATGACAATGAACTGGAAAGGAAGGCATTTACAAGTTATTTTAGCTGTTTTGGGGAATCAAAGTACCAGAATATGTGACAGGAAAGTTCTTCATTAGAATGTGTGATTTTGTCTTCAAGAATCAAATAGAAGTTGTACCTAGTCAGTAATAAACCAACAACAGATACCTAGGTATTTTTTATTAACCAGTATTTACTTTGTATGTGTATTATCAGCAGTATGAGTTTAAGTAGTGCTCTTGATTTATTCACTTCGATATTCACTTTTGTTTTTGTTGTTATGCAAATTACTTCTTGCCAAATCTAAAGGTTCTGTGTATAATATGCATGTTGATTTTGAAGGCCAATTTTTCAAAGAAAAAGTGTGTATTATACAAGGGTAAATATGGTATTATGACATTGATTTGAGGAGAAGGTAATGTTGTTAACCATGTGGGGCTGAAAGCATTAATACTACATACACTTCTTATAGAACTGAACCTGGGTCCTCCTACAACTCTGGTTAGCAGTTGATTGCAGTTAGAGATTGCACTTAGCTAACTGTACACCACACTATCTCTACAGTGTAGTCCTCACTTTGGGCCATAACAAAATGCTGAAGGAATCTAACTGTAAAATAATAATGATGTATCATTGCAGATGATAATGAGTGTAATATCCCTGGAGCATGCAGTCAGATGTGTGAGAACACAAAGGGCAGCTTCAAGTGCTTCTGTGGTGCTGGATACAAACTGGAACCCGACATGAGAACTTGCAAAGCACTCGGTAAGTCTGTACACTTGCTGTATCTGATTAGCCAAACAGTGAGTGCATGGTGTTCAAGTCTAAAACTACAGGTTATTTGCCCTGATGTCATAGCACCCTCACAGGAATACATTTTTAAACCAGGTCACTGAAATGTTTCTGAGCTTGTAGAGGCTGCAAAACTTGGTGAAATTTTCAAGCAAGAATGTATTTCTTAACTGAGATAAATCTTTGACATAACAAACATGAGCTGGATTTAGAGACAATAATAATGTATGCTATGGCTGTGGTGCACCAACACAGTGACCAAAAATACAAAGTTGACATTGGCAAAGCCAAATTTCCAATGTAACTTATCTAGTTTTGCTGCAGATCCAATTTAAACTCACTTTTAATGATTTATCAAGCCAAAATATTCTAATTGGGACAAATTTGGTGAATTTTGTAATTCGCCAGTGGACCAGCAGGATACGCTAAAGGTTTGTGGCAAAGATGTTCAAACATACATAGCTCAGAACACCCCAGCATCCCAAACGTTTGCAGGAGGATTTGAACAGTAGAACCCTGAAACATATAAAATGCACAACTTTAGACGATCTATACTTTTTTTCTAAGTTTTTTTCATGATGTCACATTCAAACCACCAAACCACTTTAAAGTGAAGTAGTGAAGCAAGGAATGGTGGAGTAAGTAGTTGTATAGGGTAGGTGACTTACTGCTGTAAGTTCTTGGATCTCTAGAGTGCACACAATATGCTGCCAGTAGTTACTCCTGGGCCTACTTTCTCAATTTGTGATTTTACACCAAAAAGCAAAAGTGTGATTCTTGTTTATTGTCTTTTTTATTAAGGTGATGAAGGATTTCTCATCTTTGCAAACAGACAAGACCTTCGACGCATCTTCTTAGACTCGTCTGACTACACAGAATTTGTTGGCCACCAGCGAGCGGCAATTGCTATAGACTACCATGCTGCCAAGGAAACCATTTACTGGTCTGACGTCATGACCGAAGAAATTCGGAAAGCACCTTTGAATAATGGCTCAAATGTAACAGTAGTTATCAAGACTGGTTTACACACTCCAGATGGAATTGCCATCGACTGGATTAATGAGAAACTTTATTGGACAGACACTGGTAATGACTTGATTGAGGTGGCTGGCTTGGATGGCTCAGACCGCATGACTTTGATTTCAAATGGATTGGATGAACCTCGAGCAATATGTTTGTATCCTGGCATTGGGTAGGCTTTATGGCCATTTTAATTGTAGTTTAATATTAATTTCCACTTATATTGAATATGAGGGTTCATATGCTTCATGGAAAGTACTCAGTGGATTTTATTTTTTTCCAGGAAAGTCCTTGAAATTCATGGAATTTTACACTGAACACTTTTCCAAAATTTGTAAAATTTAATGTATCAAATGTTAATTTTTTCACAAAGTACAAGAATTAAATAACAACAAGTAAGACTTTTTCTGGAAAAAATAAAACATCTGGAAACTCCTAGAAAAGGCTTGAAAAGAGCTTGGGAAGACTGTTAAAAGTGGTGGATTTGTTGAGACAGTGAAATGTATGAATACCGTTTAACACAGGGGGAGAAACTCCAGCAACAAAATATTACAGCAAAGATGGTCACTGTCACTTTTCTTACTGTGATATTAAATTGGATTTGTCATTATTAGAAAAACAGATGAACACAGAAAGTAGTTTTAGCAACAAGTCTATAATTCTCCAGAAGAAGTTCATAGCTTTTCTGATCAAAGAAGCTTGACTAATTTTTGGCGAGCCGGAGCAGCTAGTTCTCAAATGGAATGCAACAACAATTGGAACTTTCTATCAGCAGTAGTCAGACCCAGATATCTTGTGCTGACCAAACTTGACTAATGGGAAAAAACCCTACCCCTACCCCTCCCCCACCCCCTCCAATGACCCTGGCCGTTAATGTTGAGAATGTTAGCATCTTCCTATAATAAGGATTTCCTTGCATTTGTAGGTACATGTTTTGGACAGACTGGGGTGAGGCTGCCAAGTTAGAGAAATGTGGTATGAATGGCGATCCTACTACAAGACAAGTGATTGTGCACACAAACATATTGTGGCCAAATGCTCTCACTATTGACCCAACACTTGACAGGATCTGGTGGGCCGATGCCAAGCTGCACACCATTGAAACTGCAAACTTGGATGGCAGCGACCGCCGCATCGTTCTCAGTGAGGATGTTTTTCATCCCTTTGGGTTAACTGTGTTCCAGGACTACGTGTATTGGACCGACTGGGAGAAGGAAGCAATCTACAAAGCTAATAAATTTACTGGTAAAAAGAGATCAGTTATTGGGCAAGATTTATTTTCGCCAATGGATATCCAAGTCTACCATCAACAACGCCAGCAGAAAAGTAAGTAGTAATACACTACTGTACACTTATGCTGCACCTTTACTGGCTAAACTGCATTTACCACTTTTACTGCACATCTCTTGTTCTGAAATAATATGTGCACAATTAGATTCAAGAACAATAGTTATAGTGGCAGTGTATTCTACGGTTTTAATACTCCCTTTTAATCACAAATTAACTGCTATATTATACATTAAACAAGACGTTCATGTAATACTTGTTCTGATTGGTTCAAATTGTTTACAAGTAGAAGAGACTAACAAGTTTTAATACACTGTTCTGAAATAATTTACTGAGTTCTATCCGTGGTAACATTGCAATAATATTTTGAAGTTTGTGCATGTTACAAAGAAAAGAGATATAATTTTATTCATTATTCATGATAGAAGCAAGCTATTTAGCATTTTTCAGGCAGAATGTAACATTATTATTAGAAAGGAAATTAGAAAAGAGTTTGGCAACATTTGGGAATGTTTGGGAGACATACATGAAAATTCTACACTGGCATTTCTTGTTCTCTTGAACCTGCACAAATTTGAGGTACCATAATTCTACTGAATCACAGGAATGTTTTATCTCTTAATGGGGATTTGCCAGTGTAAAAACAGGGAAGCTGGAAGTGTCGTTACTTGTAAACTGTTGTATCATATACCATACATGTGACCCACAGGGCATGTAGTTATACGGTAGGTTAAGGTGGCTCGATCATAACTTTCACTAACAAAACCTCCCAAGTGTGAATACAAATTATGGCTTTTTTGCAAAAAAATCAGGACAATGACCACTACACATTTGCTAGAGATAGATTCAAGTTTTAGATAAAGTTAGTCATATTAAGATCGGAGTTACCATGGCAAGATAATGACATCATTGTCATGTCTACATTTCATCATTTTCCTTGAAATCTGAACATTTGTTTTCAAAATGGTGCAGGCTACTTGTAGTTCATGATATTGCCATCAGGTGTACTTAGTTTAAAATATTTCTGTGAGAGGGTTTCGGAAAAATTTGTGGCTGAAGATTTGGGCTATTGAAATTACATGTAGGCGAATCTTGAAACAATATAATTGGATTGTCAAAATGTAAAAAACATAAAAGCGATCGCTTTAGTTTATATTGAATAATATGGACATAAGTAAGATTTGTTTATTTATTGTTCCTTTTCATAATTATTGCACTAATGCCATCACTTTTATGTTATCATGAAGGGTAGTAAAAAGGTAAAACAGCAATATAAGCTCAAAACGTACTTTGCCGAAGCTTTTTAAACATATGTTTTGACAGTACGTTTAAATTGTTTACAATTCACCTAATTTTAATAGCCAAAATCTTTGGCAAAAAATTTCTCTGAAACCCTCTCACAGAAATATTTTAAACTAAGTACATCTGGCGGCAATATCATGAACTACAAGTAGCCTGCACCATTTTGAAAACGAATGTTCAGATTTCAAGAAAAAGAATGAAATGTAGAAATTACAATGCTGTCATTATGTTACCATGGTAACTCCAATCTTAATAAGACTAACTTTATCTAGAACTTGAATCTATCTCTAGCAAATGTACATGTATAATGGTTATTGTCCCGATTTCTTTGCTACAAAGGAATAATTGTGTCCAAACTTGGCAGGTAGCATTTGTGAGAGTACCAGTGGTTTGGAAAGTATTTGTTACTACTACAATGTCCTGCAACAAGTATGGTATGAACTTGGCTATACTTACACTAACAGTTGCCACTGATGCCTCCTTTACAACTCTACTTGATCAGTATTTTGGAAGGAAAAGGACTTGATGTATTGTAATAATATGTTTTAATAATAATATATGAACATAAAACACATTTGTCTACTCAACTCATCTCAAATTTTGGTAAATTTAGGACAGTTTTCTCACAGTTTGGTTATTTTTCTCACCAGGTGTCAACCTGTGTATTGATAGAGGTTGCAGTCATATTTGCCTGCTAGCGCCCAGGCAGAAGGGAGGGAAGGGTGGAAGTACTTGTCACTGTAAACCAGGAGTAAACCTGTTGTTTGACAAGAAGACCTGCAACACTTCAGGTACTATGACAGTATTAATTAATAACAACTTTAACACCAAACTGTAAACATAAATGACAATGTGCTTCTCGTTACTGGAGACCAGTCTGTGGAAATGAAAATTGTGTCTTTATCGCTTCTTCTTCTAGCTCCCAAGAGCCTCTGTGGGGGTTGGTAGCTGAGTAGTAACAGTATTTATACTTTGCAGGAATTAGTACAGTATTTTATTACCTGGGTTTAGAATCCAGCAGACAATTCTGTCTTTTGTTTCACATGTATTATATAATTTGTTCTAACTCAAACTGACATGGTAGTTACTATTATGAATTGTGTTTTATTGTGTTTGGCTACCTAACAAAGTGGTTCCAGCAATTAGGAGTTTATTTGACAGTGAGAACACTATCATTATGAGTCAGAGGGAGCAAGCTACAGTAACTACACACATTCTTACTGGCTAGGTTTCTTTAATTTTTCTAGCAATAATACCTCATTTCTAATGAAATAATAGTGAGTTGTTCTTGCTTATTACCAATGGGCTGCTCTACGCTTTGTAGGCGGCAGCTCTGCTTCAGAAAGTTTGGAAAATCCTGGAAATGCATTAGTAGCATATAGTTCTTGCATTCATTAAATTTGGTCAGACATCTAAATTTAGTGCTGTTCAGTATGTACAGATAGAGTTACTGATAACAGATAAACTTACAAATATTTTAACATGTAATGAACATAAAGTCTGTCACCATCTAGTTTATTTTCATATGATATATAATTTGTATCTATAGGGGGTGTTTTTTTAAGATGTTCATAAATTCTGGCGATGAGAAGGTCAATCATTCTGTTGCAAACTGCTCAGCATACATCAGTGATATTTTTCAGATCAGGGAATTGTCAGGGAGTTTAAATTTGATCAGGGAAAATGTTTTTTTCTCAAGTCAGTAAAATGTCAGGTAATTTACATAATTCATTGTTTTGACTGTAGCAATGTTTTCGTTAAAAAAGTGCACTTTTCAATCGACATTTAAGAAGCATTCCAGAATGCTTACACTCCTGGTGCTTGCTAGCAATCTGTACTATCCAAGGCATCACACTGGCTTAAACAAATGTAGAAGTCAGGCTAATGAAAATTTAGTTCACATACAGGTCAGTGAAGAATACTAAATTTGGTTAGTGAAAAGTCAATGAAAAGTCAGAAAAATTTTTACCAGTTGAAAGGGGTGGGAACCCAGGCTGTAAAACAAGAATTCTGATATCAATATTGATCCAGATTTTGCACACAACAGTTGCTGTAATTATATTCACAGATTATTTGTTGAGTAGAATGAGCTATCACTTACAGAATAAAGTGGTAGTCTTGCTCTATATTAAAATAATTACTGTACCTGAACATAGCCATTAACAGATCAGCAGTCTTGAGTTTCAAGTCAACAGAATGGAAATATTAGTTTTAGGTAGCAAGACATTGTCATTAATTTGCCAATAGTTATTCTTTATGTTGCTTATTAAGTTATCTGTTTATTGACTTTGTTGTGTTATATTGTACCGGTAGATGCATTTAACTGCTCAAAGAACTATTGCAAGAATGGTGGTACATGTATTAGCAACAAGGATGCAACGATGCTTCCTAAATGCCTGTAAGTAGTGGGTAGCAGTACTTTTCAAATACCAAACTTTATAAGATAAAATCATAAAATTAAACCATAAAATCTCAGTTGCACGTTCTGGTCTTTCACAGCTTTGTAAGACAAGGGTTCAAGGAGGCTTACAAGCATTAGTTAGGCTAGTTCCCAAATGTCAGCTAAGATATTCTACCCTCTCAGCAAAGAAAAATACCATATGATGTTTCAGTTAATCAGTCCGTGGTTAGTACAAAATAAATTCATTTGAAATTGAGAATGTGATTGCTCAAATTATTTAAGTGACTGTAATTTGTCACTTAAGCTTTTCATCTACATTTACTTGTACTAAGTTGTACCTCACAGACATTATGAAGGGAAGAATTACTCAAAGTAAGAATAATTATTAAACATTTGATCTTGAGTCCATCATACTTTATGAAAACAATAATATATCATTCTTCAATCTGTTAATTTTATATAAAACCAATCACAATAATATATTTACATCATATTTTGTTGCTTGTTAGTTTCGTTGAAACTTAAGAATACCATTAGTTGTTACAGGTTACGTATTGTGCCAATGTTTCTGCTATTACAGTTGTACGTCTTCGTATACTGGTAAGAAGTGTGAGTTTCCTGTGGAGCATCATCATGGAAGTGTTAGTGGTGCAGATTCCAATGGTGCAGATTCCAACGATCCATCAACAGCAGCACAACATGGTCCAGATTTAGAAGGAATTGGTACGCACGTCTTACTGTCACAATATTTTGTGTTTGTAACTGACCCTAAATCACAAACATCAAATGACACAAGAAACATAATTATTTACAATACATGCCTCTTATTACTGGTTTGACCTGTTTTATCACTGGTTTGTCCTGCTTTATCATTGAGTTGTCTTGCTTCGCTACTGGTTTGTCCTGTTTTATTCCTGGTTTGTCCTGTTTTATAACTGGTTTGTCCTATTTTATCATTGGTTTGTATTGGTGATAGTTAGTGATGAATAAGAGACACTTGTATAAAGTTTCTTGTACAATTTACTGTTCTTGTTTCCAAATGGTTTGCCAGTGTTAATTCACAACTAGTATTATTTTGTTTTGGAAAGCTGATATGAGGTCAAAATTTTCACATTAATTTATATCCATGTTAATATGTTGAGGACATTGCAGTAGTTTGTTTTTCTTCCATATTTGGAAATAGTTGGTAGTACATTTGATTGTTATCATCCTCATCGATTAATTCTGAAGTTTGGTTGTTAGAATGAGTCAAAGGAGTGTTTATTGTGCTCATTTCAATCTTTACGTCTGCTATTAAAAGTAAAAAATTTAGAGGTCCAAACACATGCATGCAGTCATTAATTATTTCATTGTTGGTTGTTTTAGGTACAACTGTAGGTATTGCAATTGGAGTTATTTTGGCCATCCTACTTATTTCTGCGATTGCTGGATATTTCATTTACAGAAGAATACAAAGACAGTAAGTGTTTAGGAATTTTTAATGAAAACCTTGAATGGTCGCTACCCAGTAAGTCAGATTGCTATATATTTTCTTGCCAGTCTCCATACATGTAGATTATAGTAATTTTAAAAGCAGTTTGGGAGAACTTGCGGACAACTAGTCTAGGAAAATTTGCTGTTTATGATCAGTTCATGTGTTTTCATACCCAAAGTACTTATTACATTTGTATTGTATGGAGAAGATGGATGTTGATAAATCTGTGGCGCTAAAATGTTAACTGAACATGTTATTGAAAGCCATTTTAATCTTGGATTGTATTCAGTGTCGCTATAGTGTGAATTCAAAGTACATTCAGAATACGCCCGGAAAAACCAATAAATGTTGCAAAGTTTAGAAATTAAAAGAGTTAATTATTTTCTTGTTATTTCCTTCAGAAGCCGTAGTCAGATGCCCTTTGATAATCCTGTATATAAAAAGACGACAGAGTCTAACAGCTCGCTGGACAAAGTTCATTTTGTCCGATCACCACATGGTAAATGTGAAGCATTGTTGGTAAGTACACCTCGATAATATTTCCCGGAACTTCTTATCAAGAAAGTTTAGTTTCTTAAGTGGCCTAAGCGCATTGCACGATCGACGCCGGCAAGCCTGTCACAAACTATTTATGGAAATTTCTGCCAGTGAAGCTCATAAACTATCTGGCCTACTCCCTAACTGCCCTATATCCAAATATAACCTACGAAAAACCAGGTCCTTCGTCAACATTAACACAAAAACAAAAATATTCCAGTCTTCTTTCATTCCCCTCGTGCCTTACAAGTTTTTGAATGTTGTTGTATTGACATTTCTAATTTCAGATTGTAGATTCTAGTTTGTAATGTTGTTTTTATGGCAAGTAATTCAACATTCTTTGCTGCAAATTGTCGAGTTTGATACTTTGCCTTGCACTTGTAGCGAAAATACACAGTACGTGTGTATTGTCGCTATTTTAGAGGGTTTGTGGTATGAAATGGGAAGACATTTATTTTCTTGGTGATGGGGAAAGCCTCGTACGCCTTGTTTAGTAGTTCAGTAATATGTGACTACCCCTCTGAGTCCAGAAAGTGGCTTCAGATCTAAATAAGATGTCGTAGTGTATCAATATAGTGTCAAATTGGATTAGTCTAAGGCAGTGGAATTTACATTGTCATTCAGTACTTGGTGTATGCGCCATGGTCCCTAAATTAGCTGGCTCGAGTGACCCCATTTGTGGCCTTCAGCCCCCCAAACATTGAATTGTTGTGGCTGTAGGGAGAGATGCCTAGTACTTGTAATGACAAACATTGAGCTCACAACAAAACATACTGGTACATTCAACTCGTTAAAACCGATACTCTTGAGACCAGCATAAACAGTTCGTCTTGGCAAGACATCCATCGTTATATATGAGCCGATGTCTGTCTTAATGGGAGATGACGTAATCCAACGTCGCTGCATGGGGAGTTCCAAAAACAACTTATGAGGTTCAAATAAAGAAAGTAGTTACAGCAGGATCTGTTTCACACATACCATAAAATCCTGTAAATAAGCCCATGGTCTTATTTGTTTCAAAGCACAAGTTGTTTTGTGCTTATTATTGGAGGGGACTTTTCGTCTCGAAAATGACTGCAATTAAAGTACATTGGTTTGCCGTACATATAGAAACCAAAGTCAGATATTTGGGGGCTTATTTTCAGGGCGGTTTTCGGAATTTTACAGTATTTCAATGCACCGTTTGTAAGTTTAGGTAGAGTTATAATATTCTGCCATACTCAATACTTGTTTCTTAAAATAGAAATTGGTTCCAATCAGTACTTTGCAATGAGAAACAATTTTATCCTAGCTCATAATTATTTACCGTCCGTGTACAGGGACGTTAAGCCGTTGGTCTCTATCGGGGGACTTAAAAGAACCCACGCACTTGTCGATAGGTGTAGGCTAATGCCGGTGTTGTGGTCTGTCACCTCCTCCTACAAAGGGCCTGCTGTAATTGGGGAAACCTGTAGCAGTGTCCCTTTCCCTCTGGGGAAGAAGCAGAATAAATGTTTTAGCTGTAATTTCAAAGTGCATAGAGCTTTCAGAATGAAATATAAGAATACACTACAAAGATACGATAAAACACTGAACTTGTACTTGGCATTAAAAAGGAAATATTTAACCAATTATGCGGTTTCATATATATGGGATAATAGAGAGATTAATCATCGCATGTGCCGCGAACTGAAACGTCAGACATCCGTTTGCTGTTTGCCGTAGGTCCGCCAGCTTTGTTTAGTTTAAGCTTTATGTAAATGTGTTGTTGTTAAACGTGAAAACACACCTCGCGTAAAAAAAGGGAGACGTCAAACGCACCAAAATCCAGGTCATTGTGACTGACCCCTGCCGTTCGCGAGAAACGTTTACACGAATCTTAATTGCTTCTGATGGGGTACATCACTATTGACGTCGTTGCTGAAGTCTCAATTACAGTCTTCATATAAAATTCAGTGTCCCTTAACTGCTCAAAAAGTGTGTCCATTTACTTGAGTGTGTAATTGCAGTAGAATGACTGGATTTGAGCAGGGATCAACACCAGCTGGCCATATTGATGAGGTGTACATCTTAAGGGGGTGTCTGTTTTGCGTAGAGTCTAATGACTGTATTTCGGCAAGGACCAGTGCCATGTGTTCGTTTTGATGTGGCGTCTGCCTTAAGTAGGTGTCCATTAGGCGAGAGTTGACTGTATTCCATTAGACCTGTTATTATACATACCGGCTTTAATCTTCATCAGAGGCCACCGTAATATCACTAACACGTAACATATCTCAGGAAAGAGTTGACTGTATTCCATCAGACCTGTTGTTATACATAGTTTAATCTTCATCAGAGGCCACCGTAATATCACTAAGATGTCACATCTCTCCACCACATAATATATTTTATGGACAACAGAAATACCTGGCAATACTGTCAGCTACTTTTAATAGGTACAAACTTCTTGGAAGAACTTGTTGAACACTAATGACACAAATGAAATGGATACAGCAACAGGTTTGCTATTGAAAAAATCAGTTTGCAGTGTCCTGTCAATACCTGTTAACCTTTGTTTCTCATTTTCCTCTGCAGAGTCCGTATGGGAGTGAACATGACTGCTAATAGATATGCACTCAGAGATAATTATTATAATTATATGAATATAAATAGTATCAATAATAATAAATTTTAACATTTTGGTGACGCCAACGTCTATAAATATTTATTGCACAAGAAAACTTGAAAAGGACGTGCAATCACTGGAGAATGTTTATCAAATAACGAGTTACTCTTCCCTTTGGGAATATTTTTGTACAGTTCATGAGTGTCACCAAAATGCTGAACTTTGCTAGTTAAGAAATTGTAAATATAATTCGCCAAGTAATAAGTAGAGTCCGTCAGTAACTTGCATAAGATAAATTACCTTTTCTAAGCCTGAGCTTAATATTGCAAGATCTGTGTAGTCATAGACTACAAATACAGGAGGAAAGAATGCTTCCAACCGATAATATAGAAGTGGCTGTTGTATAATGTTATCGAGGAGGCTCACCAAATATCGGTACATAATTTCTATATCAAACGAGAAAGCCAATTGATAACACAAATTGACTAATTTGAAAACATTCAAGTTTGTTGTGCATGATAATTCAACCGTCCTTGGAGATCCCTATTATTTGATCTCTACGAGATTGAAATGTGCCGTGCCAGATTTTTTCTGGTCTGTCAATACGTCAAGTGTTCTGTGCTTGCAGTGCATTTGTCAATCGGTAAAACTGTTTTTCTAAATTGTAAGTACACATATGTTCTCAATTGTGACCACTTAAATTCAGTGGATCAGGTTTATGTTCTGCAACTGTGGCAGCGTCCACAGCTCCCAGAAATATGGGCAGTGTACATTATTTGTTGCTGAACTAGTCTTGGCAAGAAACCAAAATATACCTGCAGTTATGAGTGGACCATGTTTATTGTTAACAAATAAATTAGGGAGCAGGTCGAAAACATATCCTCGTTAGGGACCTGTTTTTTTACCAGACACAGCTGTTGAGCAGCTTGACTGTTCTGGGGGTAAGCAGTGAAATAATAGCCCAAAACAAAACAGGCGGTTATATCCAAGAACAAAATGTTTTAAATACTTGGAAGAGGCAGCTCGCAGCAGCCCCCAAACCCTACCATACCCAAGAAATGAGTCCCTCGAGACAAACCCTACCCCAGAATGAGTCCCTCGAGTCAAACCCTACCCCAGAATAAACCCTTCGAGACAAACCCTACCCCAGAATGAGTCCCTCGAGACAAACCCTACCCCAGAATGAGT
>JANVCK010187739.1:0-10746 GCA_026546655.1 Epizoanthus illoricatus
GGTTTTATCTAATCTCGTAATAATAAATATTTTTGGAATTGTTATTTATCAGGCTTTCAGAAAATGTATACTTTTGCAGGGATCAAATGAAATCTCTGTGCGTTTTGAAGGGAAAAGTCAACTATACCCATAACCTATTCTGATACCTTAATGTGTTAGTACTATAGTTATAATTGATCGTACATTTAACATGTTTATAGCCATGTTCGAAGGAGCTACATGTATTATTTTGTTTTTCAGAAACATGGCAGTATGTGTATTCATTCAATCCATGTAATGTACAGTGTATCTTGTTTTCCTCTCAATTAAGTTTCTAAATCTTGTTAACCCATTATGTACACATGCCTTAATTTGATAATGCAGATAACATTGACTGTACAGTAGCTGAAAGTTGTGGAGAATGCATACTGAAGGGACCTGATTGTTCTTGGTGCTTGGACACAGTAAGTTACTTTACTTTAGAATGATTGAAGTTTTATTACTGTTTAAAAAATGTAACATGCCTTAACATATGCACCAGTCAGTGTAATTCCCCACACCACTGAATGATTGTTACTTTGTTTCTTGTGCTGCAGAAATATTTCTGGCAAGGACAACCAGCTGACAGATGCAATTTATGGAAAAATCATAAGGAAAATAAATGCAAGGATATATCAAATCCTAAATCTAATCCAGTTTTAGATGGTGTAAGTATCAA
This sequence comes from Epizoanthus illoricatus, assembly GCA_026546655.1. Taxonomy (NCBI): domain Eukaryota; kingdom Metazoa; phylum Cnidaria; class Anthozoa; order Zoantharia; family Epizoanthidae; genus Epizoanthus; species Epizoanthus illoricatus. The sequence continues at coordinate 698 of JANVCK010187739.1, forward strand.
GCATACTGACAAACTTGGAATGTCTCTTTGCAGTAAGTTAGAGTTCAGGACAGGTGCAGCATGAGAGAAAGCTTTATGACCATAGACCTGTGACAAATCTGACATTAGGTGCTAGCAGTAGTGATTTAGAAGAGGAACAAAGTTGTCTTGGAGGCTTAGAGGCTCCGTCTTGTCATGTTTTTTCTCATCTGGTCTCATTTGCTCTTTTCCCCTCTGATTTCTTCTTGTTTCAATTTGTCTCCTCTAGTCTCATATCATCTTGTCTTGTCTCTTCTCATCTTGTCTGGTTACATTTCCTCTTATCTCCTCTCAGTCCCATTCATTTCCTTGTCTTGTCTTGTCTCATCTCCTGTTGCCACGTCTCATCTTGTCTCATCTGGTCACATATCCTCTTGTCCCCTCTTGTTTTGTCTTGTCTAATGAATCTCATCTTGTCTTCCTCATTTAATCTTCTCTTGTCTCCACCTCCCATAAATTTCTCACATCTCATGTATCAGCTTGTCTCCCGTAGTCTGCTCTTCTCAACCATACAAGTCTTGTCTATGTTATATATAGTCATCCCAAATTCTCTTTTCTTTTCTTGTCTTGTTCTTTTTTACCTTTTACCTTTTCACCTCTTCTCTGATCAGGTTTTATTTCTTAACATCTTCTAACATCTTGTCTCCCATAGTCTGCTCTTCTCAACTGTATAAGTCTTGTCTAGATCTTAGTCATCCCAAATTTTCTTTTCTTGTCTTGTTCTTTTTTTACCTTTACCTTTTCTCCTCTTCTCTGATCTAGTTTTATTTCTTCTAATATCTTGACTTGTGAAACTAGTTTGTTTCATTGATTTGGTACATACTGTAATTGCAACCACAAGAGCTGTTTTCAATTTTATACAACACAATCTTGAAGTGTACAACTCACAACAGATAAAACATTTCATTGCTTTCAGATTGACCCTCCAGTTAATGAAACCAAGGTTACCCCTCAACAGGTGACCCTCAACCTGCGTCCAGGTACAAAGAACAGTTATTTTATATTAATTTGAAAATTAAAACTTGGATGTGTCAACATTTCTATCTCTGCTGTAATTTACTCTGTCTATTTTATTGGTAATGTGGTCAGTTGCCAAGCCAGGATATATAAGAGGGAGGATCTATAAGAGAGGGTTCAAAATTGGCCAAGCATCTGCCGTCAGTGGCTGGGGGAGTGGGGTTTGTGGGCAGGATTACCCTTTAAATTTTGTAAACTAGGTTATGACAGTAAAATTTTGAGGACTCTTTCAAGAGGATTTCACATTTTTTCAAGGGTTTAATACATCTATAGATGCATATTTATGCAAAACGTTATTTTGTAAGTAGCTTACATGTAGTAATGATAATAACGAAGACTGGTCATGAATAGAAAATTGTGTTGGATCAGACAATTGCCAATTTCTGCCAATGGATTTTAAAAGAATTGTATAGAGACTAGTAACTTGGGAGAATATGGCAAATCAGGGGTCCTGCCACAGGGGTCCCAGTGTCACTTGTCTAAAATTCCAAATTTGTCATGTTGCTATTTGGTAACACTATATTTTGTAAATAAAATTATCACTGACATAAATTTTCTTTTTCTGTACCTGTAATTAATCATGTGGAAATAAACAACCGTCAATCACTGACATAAATTCATATTTCATTGTTGTCAGCTGTCACAAATTTGCACACACGATGTCACTATTTCAATGCCATTTTGCATGTTGAAATTTATCCCTGAAGGCTCCCAAATCAAACATTAATTTTGGCTTACTTGGAACTGTTTAAAATTAACATTTGAATGCAGTTAAAATCCAAGTTGCAGTGTACATGTACATAATAGCAGAGCTGTATATTCAGGCTCAGAGGTTTTCAGGAAATATTTATTTGCCTGATGGACTTTGGGTGCTATGATACAAGAAGACTGTGTCAAGATCATATGTACATGCAGTGGTGGATCCTTTTTAGTCCAAGCCATATTTTTCTATGGATGATTTTACTGTCTATAGCAAACAATAAGTACTCAAATTGCAGGAAGTGCCATTTTAGAGGCCCTAATTTTTAAAGTTTCCCGGGGAGCATGCCCCCAACCCCCCTAGAAACTTCTCATTTTTTTCTCATTTTGATGGTACTCCCCCCTTTTCAATTTCCTAGATCCACCCCTGACATATATACATGTATTATAATAGTGAAGAGTGTATTACTGCAGACCTACATGTAGCAGTGTACATAAAGTAGTATATGTTTCATGTGCGATGATGTGTGGTACAATTGATAGCAGTGTTAAGTGATTGCAAGCATAAATTTGTCTATTTGGCCCTCAGCTGTTAAGCCTCTTCCAATAAACCCACCTCCAAAAGACCTGAAATTCAGTAAGCAGTGCCCCCCTCTTTGACTTCCTCCCTGAAGTCTAATTATTGAAATTTAATATACACCTAGGTGGCCTGCATGCTTTGCGCTTGGGTCATAAAAGATAGGAAAAAATAATATATATATTATTTGTTTTATAATTATATTATTATTGAGACTGCCAGGAGTTTAGTTTAGGCCATTTGGAGGCCGGTTATTGGAAGAGTCTTAATAGAGGAAGACAGATTATGTGTGAAAAATATATACCTCTTATTAGCCTCGTTTTCTCAGTCTGTATGGTAACTTATGGACCGCTCTTTTCCCTATCTTTTATGATTCAAGTGCAAAGCATGCAGGCCATGAAAAAGGGAAGGAAAAACGAGGATCCATAACTTATCAAACGGACCAAGCAAACAAGACTAATAAGATGATTATTATATGGCTTTGTTGCATTTTAACTGAATTTTTGTTTGCAAAACCAATCTTCAGAAGAAGAAAACAAATGACAGCCACTTGAGAGTGAGAGGTCTGTACAGCAATTTATGGACCTAAAATTGACCAATCACAGCACACGAAATTAATCAGCCATATACTGAATGTTATTTATTTCGAGCACAAAACTGGCCATAACTGACATGGTGCTAATTTATAAGAGCAATGGTACAACTGACAACTTGTTCCCAAGTGCTATTATTTCTCTTTTTGCAACAGCATATCTACTTGTTTGATTTCCATAAATGAAACCATGGACAGAAATTGCAACTGCACATCTTACTTAAATGTTTGAAGCTAATACTTATTTCTTGGTTTAGGTCAACCTGCACCAGATATCACAGTGACAGTAAAGACACCAAAAAATTACCCAGTAGATATCTACTATGTCATGGATCTGTCTAAGTCAATGGAGAATGACAAGTCGAAACTGGTACAGCTTGCAGATTTAATTGGTAAGGATTCTTTGAGGGTCCCTACGAGGATTTTTGGTGTGTCATGTAGCAGCTTCTGGAAGCAGCCCTCTGATTGGGTAATGAAACAATAACCTACACCTTAACACCTAAAAACAAAGGATCTGCTTTGAGAACAACAACAATAAGAGACAATAGAGCTGTTACACTACTGTTTTTGGCTTATTTTTTTGGCTTATTTTGACAATGAGTGGGTTGTGGGATTTGAAGAAAAAGTATGCCAGAATTTGGGACTGTATGTACAGTCTGTGAGTGAGATGATAGATTGACAAAGTTTTAGCAACAGGATTCAGGAAATCCAGGAACTAAGAATTGGGATTTGGGATTTCAACTGTCCAAATTATTGTTTGTTTATAATATGAATCTAGGGACATTGGTCAGCACCCCCTCCCCACATACGTACCCCAGGCCTTGGTACACATACTTGTTGATACAAGTTTTGAATTCCTTTACTGGACTGGCTCCTCTCCTGTCCATATAAAATGCCAGAGGGTCAGTGAATTGGCATAGCTGTGTATAAGAATATGATTTATACATGTATCACAATAGGTTTTGATAGTCCCCATAGTGACACTGGCAAAATTAACTGGAAGTGAGGGGGGGGGGGGTAGCTGCATCATGCTGGGATGCTTTGGAAGAACCTTGCTCTGTAAACATAGTGTTAATCTTAATGTATTTTGCAATTTGGCACAGCTGCAGAGATGAGGAAAATTACAAGTGGCCTACGTCTTGGATTTGGTTCTTTTGTGGATAAGCCTGTTGCACCATTCATTGACACTTTGCCCCAAAGGTACTTATCAGTGTACTTTTGTTTAGAGAACCTAAATTGCAAAACTTGCCAAAGGCATCTTGTTCTATTACAAGTGAACACATATGGTTCTAGAAACAAATGTGGGACTTCTGTCTCACCAGTCCCTCTCTTCCATACATTCTTTTTGTTCTTGTTCTCTCCTCCCCTCCCCCATCCCCTTAGTACCACTGTGTAGGCTAATAACTTCCACATGATACAACGCATTTAATCCTTCGTGTGCACCTTCTAATCTTGCTTAATTTGCCTAGCAACAGCTGATTTATTGACACAAGGGTATGCCATTCTGTCAGATGAGCAGAAAAATGGCCGACCATTACTAGTTAGTCATGATTGACCATGATTGGCCACAGTTGGCCATTTCTTTGTTTTCGATTTTCATGGCCAACTGTTTTGGTATTTTTGTCAACCACTCGTCAGGAAGGTGGTTGGCCACAGTCAGCCATGGTTGGTGCTCATGATCATGGAGAGTTGGCCACCCTCGGCTACTATCATCCGTGGTCAGCCACAATTAGTGTACCATGATTAATATCCCAGGATGCATTTGATTTCCTCATTACAAATAAATGGGTATAAGAAGAATGAGTCTCACCTCCAAAAAAGTCTGATCATATACACATACATAATTATGTCCTTGCCTTCCAAATAGACAAGGAGAGAAAAGAGAAGAAGTAGAACACCCAGACGGACCAGAGTATTCTCATAATCTATTATTTATTCTGTAAAAGCCATTCAGCAAAGTCACAGAATCCCAAATGGGAGTGCAGCTAAGAAATGCAGGGATAAAAAAGGTTTGTTTCTAAAATGCAAAAACAATCCATTATGGAAATAAAAAAATATCCAGACAAATGCTATTTGGATGTTGCAAAACCAAAAATACCACGAAAGAATGCAATTGGGACATTTTAGTGCAATTAGGAAAGTTAACATCGAAAAACTGTTATGCAACATACATAATAACTACATCAAGGCTCTGCTGGATGACACTGTGCTTCTTGAAGAGAAATTCAAAGTGTTTCTGGACCTACATTAAGAACAAGAAGAGGAGAGTACAGGCACATCTTGGGAATTTTTCTAATGTGTACATTTCATTGCAAGTTGTTGGACATATGGACTCCAAGATACATACAATTGTATACGAAGAGATGTTTTCTACAGATTCCAGTACAGACAAACCCAGTCTTCTCACACCTAATGATGTGTTTTATTAAATTTTAGTATGAAAAAACTTGGGACCTTCAACTTTAAACATGCACTAAAACTTGAAAAGGATATTAACCAATTTAAGGTATGTTTGAGAAATTTTGTTCTTGTTGCTATGTGTTCAAAGAAAAACAACTGATTGAATAGATTATCCAGTGCCATGTTTGCACATGATTCGATAAATGTATTGTTGTATACATAATTATACCGTACTTATATAAATGTTAATATGTTGGAAGGTAATCATTGTTCAGAACAGAAGATACCATCTGTAAGTTCATGGGCATGGTTAGACATAATATACCAGTAATATGTTTTTTATGCCATCAGATATATGCTTTTCTCTAGCTTTTTTTTCTTGATTTGTGTGTCGTTCTTTTTGACAGGGTTGACACTACTCCTGGAATTCCTGGAAAATACCTGGAGAACTCCTGGGAAAAAATGTTTTATTTGTAAATCTAGATATACATGTACTCCTGGAGTATCCTGGAATTTTGTAGAGAAAATATTTGAATGAAATTGTTAGTAGTGTTTTTATTATTTAATCAATGATTTGGAAGTTAGGAACTTAGTTGTTTTGTAGTTCAAAAAGTTTATAAGTTCAGAGGGACCAAGTTATAATTAAGGCAACCTGTCGCAATTAAAACACAGTTGAATCCTGAAACAAGTGTGATACTGATAGTTCAGTTCGATTGCTTTGTTTTCTTTAGTACTAATTTGGGCCAGTGAAATTTCTGTTGGGCGAGTGATTTTTCAGAGTTACCGACCTGACTGGCTGGTGAACGAAAATGTTAGTTTCGCCCCTGTAAGGGGTTTGGGGTAGGTGTATAACCCTAACAACTGGGCCCAGGTCTTTAAGTTTAACATTACAATAAATCGATAATTTCAGTCAATTTATTACAAGCAACACATAGAAAAACGTAACAGCATTGAGGCAACTAGAACTGGAAGTTGAACATAACAAGTCAAGAAGAAAAAGACATAAATATGCAAGGCATTGGTAAGAGAAAGGGAGAGGGCTTATATCTGGGGGAGTTGTAACCGCAGTATTGCTTTGTTAGCAGACAGATGAGCCTATAACTTGGGGGGGGTAAAGCAGCGGGGGTTATAATGGGGAATTTATGGTATTATTTTAGGAATCAACAACTACATGTATATCTCCAAACCTGTTTTGTAAGAATTGTAATTATTTTATAGACTATTAAGGATGCATTAAAGTGTTAGGTATAAAATGAACAAGACTGTTGTTGGTATTAGATGAACGAAACTGACAGCTGTGGTGTTATTGCAGAGGTCTGTTGCGGCTCAGAATATTTCTGGCAATATTGATGAACCTGAAGGAGTTTTGGATGCTATCATGCAAGCATCAGTTTGTAACAAGGTGTGTGTGTCAAACATCATTTGTAAGTAAAGGTTCTTGTGACAGCTGGTATACTGGAGGTAATACTGCACCGTCCTTATTAGTGAAACACTTGTGTTTTGCCATAAAGTTATTATTATTATTAGTCATGCCGAAGCCAAGGACTTAAGGTTTCGGCTTCAGTATTCTTTTTTATTTTTATGGGGTTGAGAATGTCCAAGGACTTCTGGAAAATATACCACATATAACATTGCCATGTGCTTCTTTGCTTGTGGGATGTCATATGACGTAAATGGGTGACCACTGATAAGAGTCTCGAGATTGTCCTAGTAAAGGTACATGTGTATCAAACCTTTTAAACAAACCTGGCCGTGAGTTACTTTGCTTGTGGACGTACTTGGCTTATTGATGCAGTTGATAGCGTTGATGCCTTCCACCAATTGCAAGCAGACCCAAGTTCAAATCGTGCTCGGTAACTGCAATCTTTTTTCCACGTTATTTTTCTTTTTTCCTTTTTCTTTTCCTTTGCATTTTTAACTTTCACAAATTTATAACATAAGACAGTGATCTAAGAATATCGATTCAAACCACTACAAATGCCGCACAGAAAGCCGATCAGAGCAAATGCTGTTCAGTTGTAGTTCTAGAAGTTAAAAGGGCATGCATGCACATCTACTGATGTAGTTGATAAACTTTCTCTTCAGTCCTCTGCACATTTGCCGCTTTCTATTCCAAACAATACCCACATAACACTTTTTCTTCAAAGCATGACATTTATTGAAATATTAATACAACAAATATGCATATACACATGCAAGAGAAATATAAACTTAACTCTGATACAGTGCACTCACTTGATTCGAAGTTTGATCATGATAAATTTCCTCAGCTGTATTCACAAGTTATAATTAGAATAAAAAATATCTGCTGTTTGATACCATTCTGTATCTTAGGGTTGCAGTTCCGAAGGTTTCTGTGGAAGAGAAATACAGCAAAAGTACAACTCCATCTTCTTTCCTTCATGTGCGGAAGAATGTACATTGTACTTATTTGCATGGCCTCGGCCCATGCTCTCTCAGGCAATGAAATGTTCCAGGCGTTAACTTGTTTCTGTGATTGTATTGCAACTCTGATTTGTGCACAAATTAAACAATTTTCACCTTGAAACTGTCAAGAGCAAAATAACCTTGAAGATAAACAATGTTTTACACAGTCATTAAGCCAAGTTTCACTGAAGCTTGTCAAGACTTCGTTATCAACATGCCACTACATTGCGGGTGCTGCTGAATAGTGAGTGTGACTTTCCTGATGGCTATTTTGCAGTTGAGGCCTCGTCCACACCAATCTGTTTTTGTTTGAAAACACGTACTTGTTTATGTATTTGTGCTGATCATCCACACAAAAACGATCGAGAATGCTGATTGTTTTCACCGAAAACGAAGGCTTTCGAAAACTCTTCCTAAAGAGGGGACTTTTGAAAATGTATCAAAACAAAAACGGACTCTGATCACACTTTCACACAATTATTTAACCTTGCTGTTTAGTTTACCTATTGATTTACCTGCACATGGCACTATTGTTTATTTGCACAACCACTGGTCCTCCAATTTTTGCCCTATTAGGTTCCTAAGTACTATAAAACAATTTCTCTAAGGACAACATTCAGACAAAGCCATTATTATACATATTATTTGGGGCATTGAGGTCTCTGTATCATGTATATAACAAAGAAAGGGGTTACTACATTACTTCTTCTGGTAAAGCATGCAGGTGTTGTGCATTACATGTAGATATGCTGCAGAATTAATTAAACCTTTGAAGGAAATCACCTTTACACAAATGCTGTTACTGATGAAAAGATCCCTGGTATAACTGTCACATACATGTACTGTATAAGTGTTCAAAGCTATTAACAGGATGTAGTTTACTAGAATCTGCTGTTATCATAGGAAATTGGCTGGCAGAAAAAGGAAGATGCCTTGAGGATGTTACTCATTGTGACTGATGCCGGATATCATTTTGCAGGAGATGGGCTGGTAGGTTGTCACTGTTTATACTGGGAGGCTATTTCCATGTGTCTCATAAAATGTTTTGAAATTTGTTGTTAAGTTTGAATCAAGACAATTTGTTGAGATTTTCTGACTTATGATGCCAAATGTTCTCTTCTCCTCTTCTTGATTCCTTTTAATAATAATAATAATAATAATAATAATAATAATAATAATAATAATAATAATAATAATAATAATAATAATAATAAAAGGAATAAAACAGCATCACGCATGTATCGAGACAATAATATAAAACGGAATGGTGTAGGACACTGCTTTTTGAGTGTCCTGCTACATCATCTTATATTATTGTCTCGATACACGTGTGATGCTGTTTTATTGCTTTTATAGAAAATATTTGCAAGTTTGAAAAAGAAAACAATTTAGCCAGTTTGCAACGAAGTAGTGACACTTAGATTTTGTCTGAAATTGGCACTGACCGAAGTTCACTAAAAAATAACACGGCAGAATTTCCGATAAAACACACTGAACGATCAGAGCCAAGCAAAGTCTGATCAATGATCAATGATGTTTTGTTTCACTAGAGCAAAAATAATAAACAAATGGAGAAAGAAAGCTGGAGAACTTACCTAAAGGGACTGCAGTGTTGCATTCCTTTGTGAAGCAACGGCTTCTTCTCAACTTTTGCGTTTGTTTGAACCAAACGGTCAATGACATCAATTGGCTATCACCTTTGTATTGTCCAAGACGTAAATTAACATTGCTCATCTTTGAATGTATATGTGTGTCTCTAGATACAGTACAATACAGTAAAGGAAAACACTTTTAAGAGTTTTTCTTTTCATGGCCATGTGCTTCAAGTTCAGGGAGACAGTGTAAGCCAATTAATTAAGGTTTCTGAAGCTCTGAAATTCAGTTCCATTACGAATAATACTTGCTATAATTTGCAAAAGTTAATCTTGCTTGCAAAAGTTAAGTTTGCAAACTAATCCGGTTGAAAAGTTACTTGCTGAATGGATCACTAACACGATAGTTCACAAACTTGCAAAGATTGTGCTGGCACGACATGTCTCTGTGATTTATATCCACATTTATAAAATGGAACTTCAGCCAATCAGAGCATGTGTTATATCGCATCTATTTTGTAATAATAATAGTAATAATAATAATAATAATAATAAGATTTTGGAAGCAATTTACATTGCAAATTTAAAGCCTTCTCTCAACAAACAAATACATTCCTTCGAATTGTCCCATTTTTCTAAGGGAGTGAGTTAAGTTATGCTTTTGTTTTAAGAATGTATTTTAACAGTGAACCAGTGGACCGAGTCACAATCTGATGATGGTCAAGTA
>JANVCK010187850.1:0-10745 GCA_026546655.1 Epizoanthus illoricatus
GTCTTTTGTTGATCGGATGACCACCTCTTTAATATTTTATGAGTATATCAATTGTATTATTCATGCTTTTGTTTCGTGTCAGTTCGAGCGTGCCTCGTGTAGTATGTATTCGAGATCTTGGCTGATCAGAACACGGATCGAGTGATGATTTCTAATCTTCGGGGTGTTTTCCTTTTTGAAAGTGTTGAACGTTTATATATTTTTAATGTACTATTTTCGTATTTACTGAAAGCGAATCAGATTCTATTGTGTATTTGTTCAAACTCGTTCGGTCAGCGAGGATTTCGCCGGGCCGTCCGTACGTGTTGAAAGTCTTCCTGCAGCTGCAACTTTTACAAAGCTTTACAAAGTTTTACAAAGCTTAATTTAGGAATGGATGTCTGTCTTGCTAAAATCCTTGCAACTTTTCGATTTTTTCTGAGTCCCCAGACCCTGGGGGATTTGATGCGTTTTGATCCACTTTTTACAGAAACTTTAACCCGAGGGGGTGGGGGTTTTGATAGCTTTTGACACTAGTCAATGTCAAATCCCCACCTTGGCCCGGGGGTGGGAGTTTCAATGGACTGATGCATTAACTGTTTTCATCTCTGATACGACATCTTAAATGTGGAATATTTAATTGAATCAGAAAGGCATAAAGTATAAACCAACCCATAACATGACCTAAAAAGCAGACAACATACTTAAATGTAAGTTAGTTGAGTCCTGATAATGATATGAGATTGAAATACTGCAATAACCCGGAAGAGATGAAAACTGTATATATACTGAACAAAATAGAGTGATGAACTAAAAAAGATGGAAAAAAGTATAGACAGCCGGAGGTAGCATTACGTTTCCTCTCGATATGCCTTTCGGTTCCAGTGTTTGAGCTTTTTCGATTAAGTGTTTGACAGCCTTCACGAACCAGGAAACGTATTTACTGAAAGCGAATCAGATTCTATTGTGTATTTGTTCAAACTCGTTCGGTCAGCGAGGATTTCGCCGACCGATTTTCTTGTTAAGGGCTAACGTGTTGAAGCTTTGACTGATTTGTGCCTGTGATTTCGGTCGGCATGCATCCATCCTCGGAGACCCAGGGGCAATCAGTCGGTCGAGGGAAGAGAAGAAATACATGTAGTAGACTAGATATGTACAACCGAGGCTACTCTAGAAATACAAGTAATTGGTAAAAAGATCTAAAGATCGCAGGTAGTTCTCGAGTATTACAGACGTTACGGAACAGTGGTTGCATGGCAATGTTTTGGTTTCGGCACAGGCAGACTAACTGTTTGAAGACGAGCGGCTAGACAAAGTTGGAGAATTTGGCAAAGTCTGAGAGGCTGTTTATAGAAAACGATTTTCCAAGTTGCTAGCTTTGTCAGGTGTGGGTAAAAAGAAATTCTGGCGGGCACTCGCAGACGGCGAGGAAAGAATCGTCCCAAAACCGCATCAAATGATTTGAGACAACACAAATGATGGAAGGTCGGTGAACATTATTTATCTGGCCTTCAAAATTTTGTGTTTTGAGGATCACACTGTAGTATTTATGGGGCATATTTGTGCCTGTGATTTCGGTCGGCATGCATCCATCCTCGGAGACCCAGGGGCAATCAGTCGGTCGAGGGAAGAGGGGAAGGGGCGACGCTAGAAAAAATAAAAGAGAAGGAAAAGAGAGCCCCTGGGGCCATAGTCTATTAGAGCATGTTCTGGCGTCTCCTAACTGGATTTACACATCCCTCGCCCGACGAACAGCCCATGGGTTTCCGAGGATGGACGGCATCAAGATTTTGGAAATTACAAGAAGCGAGCATATATACAAAGTTTGACCTTTGAGGAAGCTTCTGTAATAAAGACTACCTCCAATCATCCAAATGGCCACAGCTGCAGAGGTTCTCGAGCAACAGAAGGACTAGAAGTGCAAAGGTTGTTGTATGCAACAGGAGGCCCATACTATGAATCAGTCGATTGTAAGAAATATCCTTCGCGCAGTAACGGTTTCTTTGCCGTGCAAAGAATCAAACAGATTTTAACATCCACGGATCAGAAGAGCTCTTTTTGGCCATCTACAAATCCGTTTCACCACGTTGTCCCAGGGTCGTAGCCGGCATTCAGGCAGAGGAGGCATTGCCTCCTCCTCTAAGAACCTCCTCTAAGAACCGGTTCCTCCTCTGAGAACCTCCTCCTCTGAGAACCTTATTTTAAACTTGAAGTCTGGCTACATCCCTGGTGCTTTGAATGATAAGGAGCTTGTTGCTTTTTCCATATTAATGCACTCGACTGCAAAAAGGAGAATGGTTAAAGGGGATGCAGATCCAAATTCATTATTTAAATGGAGGCTGGTTCGAAATTATTTGTTTCAAATTTAAAAGTTTGAAACGGAAGAATGAAACAAAATCTCGAACAATAAATGTATCCTTGCAGTCTTGGAGGAAACGCGCCATGTGGTTTGACTGTAATATGGAAAGCTAGCAAAGGTTTTCAGTTTCCGCCCTGTCTGCTGCTACACTTAAACTGTCTTTAGAAGATGCCAACAAACTTTGAATGGCTATTCTCGTGAAACACATTAGCATAACGTCGGCAGCAGCTTTTAGAGGGAAGTTGCTCGGATTGGTAGATATTTTCATCAAGAAACGTCAACAACTTAACAAGCCTGGTGAAAATGCATACAGTTTGTCCGCAAGAGGAACTTCGTATTTGTGAGTATAATTCAATATCACCTGCACTCTTGCCACATGACCTTACTGTAGAGAAGTCCCATTTACTAGTGAAATCAAGCCACATATGAACAACAGTTGCATGTATATTTGTAACGTCTGGGATTGGTTGAATTCGCATGTACCAGACACCGGAAAAGCAATTATAAAATAGATTTCAAACCGTCTCGACGTTAAACAGCTGGTACATTGCCATTAACGTTCAGCTAAACAACAATCGAACTGGTCTGCATGCCTGCATTTCAACCGAACATGACTATGTCATCGAATTCCACTTGGGATCCAATCACCATCTTTACTAAAGTGTTTCTTGAGCGAGCGACCGCCACTGTTGCTGTAGAATCGTTTTTTATTCTTACAATCAACCTGACGGCTTTCTTTGGCAACTTGTTGGTGCTGATAGCGGTGAGTAGGAACTCCAATCTACGGTGCACTATTCCCAACATGTACATCATTACCCTGGCACTCGCAGATTTCTTCATGTCCATCCTTGGCATTCCCTACACAACGGCCTCAGTCATGACAGGAAAATGGCCTTTCAGCTCTTTCCTCTGCCAGTTCCAAGGTTTCTGCGTGTTGCTGATGTGTGCTGTGTCTCTACAAACTCTGGCACTGACCGCTATCAACAGATATTGCTGCATTGCTCGATCACAGTTACAATACCGCAAAATATTCACCATGAAATCGACCAAAATCATGATCGCTGTCCTGTGGGTTGTCGCAATCTTTGCTCCACTACCTTATGTGGTAACCGATCACAAGTTCTTCTTCCATCCAGGCAAGGCATTCTGTGCGCATGACATTGAAAGCCTTACGAAAGGATATGGTGCCTTCCTGGTGCTGTTTTACGTGGCCATTCCACTCTTCATCATCATTATCTGTTACAGTAAGGTGTTCCTTGCTGTACGCAGGCATAAAACCAACTTGAAGATTCACCAGAGGAATACACTGCACAATAGCAACTCCAACAATCGACAGATGAACACTCTGCGTATGTTAGTCGCAGGAATTCAAATCACTAACACTTTGATTATTGTGGTGGTTGGCTTTATGATCTGCTGGATCCCGGTGCTAATCATGGACTTGATTGATTTTACCCACGGTGACTGGCTCCTCCCCCGCCCCGCCTATCTGGCTTACAGTTGTTTTGGCTATAGCAGCACGGCCGTGAATCCGATCATCTACGGCGTCCGTAACCGTGCATTCAGGAAGGAATATTATAATATACTGACATATTTGTTTGTGAATAAAAGCTCAAGAAATCCTGTTGATGCAAATGCTCTACAAGTACAACCCTACCTAGGAGCACAAAGACGAACTGCTGGTAGTGTCCAAAGGCAAGTGGCAAGGATTCCTGAAGAGGACGAGGTCGAGGCATTAGAGATTTTATCCCCATTCGCCATACAGTACTTGCCAGATGTACCTGCTCCTCCACAGAAACTCTCAAACAATAATAGAGAGTAGACAGTGTGCTTGTTTCCTTGACGAAATCGCCTCAAGGGAAGTTCGGCAGTACTGATTCCAAACAGGAAACAACAACAAAACTCTACTGCAATACAATCACATTAATAGAGAAGGAAAGATTCCAAGACAGTTAAAATAAATGATATTCGAAAGCATACACGCGCATGTATTCAATCAGTCAGAATCTGTCAAGCAAAAGGCTTTATTATAATTCTTCAGTGGCTTCCAAAAAGGAAAGTCGGTTGGAACTCGTACACACAGTACGGTATCTACAAAACATTTCACAACGAGAAACGGTCGTTACTCCACCTTACTGGTTGTAATCACTAAACTGCTACAACTTCTGGCCCCGGTTGTTCAAAGAGTGAATTGCGCTAACCAGTGGATAAATCCTTATCCAACGGATAAGTGCTGTCTATTTAGGTTGTTTTATCCGCTGGATGAGGATTTATCCGCTGGATAGGGCTATTCACCCTTTCAACAACCGAGGCCAGTATGATAAATTATTGGTACCATAGAAGGCACTACAAGCTATGTCCTAGTATACAGGATTAGCGGAAGTTGTCTAAATTTATTGCTGTGCCTTCTTAGATAAAGTAGAAACTGATGGTCGAGTCTTGGATTTCCGGTCAATACGATGGCGCCGAGTCGAAACGTAAGTCAATCGAACGAGTAAACAAACTAGTAAATAGCACGTCGTAAATACTCAAATTTCGATGAACCCGCGCAACGTTACGCGTCTTCTTTAGAAAAGATGAAGTGATTGGATTCGTGTATATCTTTTGTTATTTCAGTGAAAATATAGTATAGATACGTCATTTTTCCCCCTAGAAACCTGTCAAGCAAAAGCGGTCTTGTTAGTGATTTTAGAGATACTGGTGCTTTCGAATGCAAGTTCGAATTGTCAATACTGTCTCGCTCTGTGTCAGACTGAGAAGGCATGTTAAAATACAACATGGAAAAGCATGAATTCAACAAAAACGAAACTAAAGAAAGACTGACTGACAGACCCAGGTAAATAAAACTAAAATAATAAAATCAAAATTGTTACCTTTTTTAAAGTTTAGATGATTGAATTCGTCTATATCTTTTGCCATTCAGTGAAAATATAGTAGATACGTCATTTGCTTTTGTAGAAACCTGTCAAGTAAAAGCGGCGATGTGAAAGTACTTTCAAATGCGAGTTCCTCTTTAGTTTTGTTTCCTGGAATTGTCAATATTGTCTCGCTCTGCAACAGAGGAAGTCATATGTTAAAATATAACACGGAAAAGCACGAATTCAAGAAAAATGAAACTAAGAAAGGTTGCCAGGCAGATGTGTGTTTCAGCAAACGAATTATATCACAACTTATCCCCTGAGCTCTCAGCGAAGAAAGGTATAAACAACATTGCTTTTTTCCTAACTCTTTGAGTTTTCCCCAAAATAACTAAAGACAATTAAATGTTGGGTGCTTTTTATAATATACGAAACTTATAATAGCGATTGTGGCCGTTTGAAATCGTTAACGTTGTCGTTGGATGCGCAAGTACATAAATTTTGTCATCACGAACCCTGCTTATCAACCCGGGCCGATGAATTCTTTTTCTGTAACAAGCAGATGCACGTAATTTACACGTAATATGTGTTTAGAAGCAATAGGGATGAATTTAAAATGTGGTGCGCCGTGCTGTTTGATTTTGAAGTAATTCAAGCAGTAAAGTTTAGAAAATCAGCAGTCATGAAATGTTAACCTTGCCTTGGCTCTTTCTTTACTTTGACTAATACGTCCTAAAAGTTGTAGAACATTGGTCTATCGCAAGTACTTTTCTCAGTCACCATGTAGGAACAAAGCAGTTAAAAATTCGGTCAGCTGCTGATTTAAATCATCACCTTTCTCGTAGAGAGCAACAGCATTCTTACTTCTGTTTTTTTGGAAAAGCAGTCTTAGTCGTGAGGGCCATAATGAAAGCCATGATATATAGCCATTCTTCTATCCAGAATGAACCTACGTTCTTATTGTTTGTGGCTATAACGAACTTCACTATCTGTCTGCAGGCCAACAGTAACGCGGGCTTATTCAACTTTATATTCCGCTACTGGATAGCAATTGTTTTCTTGAAAAAGCAGAAGTAAAATTACTGGCCAGTACTACCAAATATAGATCTGATGAAGAGAAGCGCTTTTTTCGTCGAAGTCATAATTACTGTAGATTTTTCGTTTCAATTTATTTGTCATTGTATAATTTATACAGCAAAACATTCACGCATACACCAAGTTTCCTATCTCATACAAATTTTATCTGGTTCATTCACTAGTGCTAGTCAGATAAAACACAAAACATAAATGGTAACCACTTCAAGTAAACCAAATGTTTGGGTAGTTTATTCAATGAACGATGATACTGATCTATTAAATATTGCTATTGGGCAAAAACTAAGTTGCAGAAAAATTAGTAGGAAGTGTTGTCAGCATTGAAAATGATCTTCGCAAGTAATGACATCAAAACTGTTTTAAAAAAACTACATTAGTAAATATTGTTTGAAGCTCGGGCAGCTGGTCTTTCCTGTTGTGACATCAAGTCTCAATGACATCTTCTAGCTGAGTTGCCGAGTCACAGCACATGAACCAATTAATTTTATGATTCATACTTTCTTCCAAATTCGAACGTGACTAAATAGTTTGAGCAACGCCTTCACCTCTTTCAAACATTTTGATGGTAGCAAAAGGAAGCATTAAGAGGGATAGGAAAACTGTCAATCTATTTTAATTACCCCGGAAGCGGACATTGGAATCTATTATTCGATGCCGTTTTGAATTCGATATGAGTCGGTGAGAAGAAACGAGAAACACGGCGGCACGTGACACGCGCAGATAACAATTGGTGCAGTTTTACATATAACATTTTAGAACAACGTTCGGACACCGTAAGTTTTCAATTGTTGGGGACTGACTGATATATATAATTGAACTAACTATGAAATATACATATTCTTCAGTATTGACTAGGAATCTGGCATTTATAATATAACCATGAAAAGTTAAATCACATTTAGCAATTACTTCAGGCCATAATTTCAGGATCTTAGTCGGATCTTCTACAAGAAGGCTAACATGAATGAACTCCATTCTGAAGCATAATCTTTTAAGTTTGTAACTGTCAAAAATGACCAAACGTTCTTATTAAAATCATAACTCTAGGACAAAACAACAAAAATTGATTCTGAATTACTTTTTATTAAAAATTCATGAAGGCATGCTGTGAATGTACGTATGTTATATGTTAAAATAACGTGCTGTTATTGCCGTTGTTCGCGCTGAGATATTTTTTAAATCTTAAAAGGACAAAACTAAGAACGAAATACTGAGTTTACAGCTGCTAATAACAGAATATTTTTCACAGACTTTAGTTCTCAGTGAATACCTTTGAATTTCGGATTTGAACGGGAACATAAAGGTAGTAACATTACTGATATCTGTTGGAGCAACACAGCCTTTCATATCCTCAAAAAATGAATTATTCTTTCAATTACACTCTAAGTTCAGTGCAGCGACTAGCTGAACAGTTTCTCTCACGGGGAACAGGAACTGTGGTGGTGGAATCGTTCTTCATGTTGCTCATTGACCTGACGGCTTTCTTTGGCAACTTGTTGGTGCTGACAGCGGCAAGTAGAAACTCCAATCTACGGCGCACCATTCCCAACATGTACATCATTACTCTGGCACTCTCAGATTTCCTAATGTCTATCCTTGGCATTCCCTACACAACGGCCTCAGTTATGATAGGAAAATGGCCTTTCAGCTCTTTTCTCTGCCAGTTACAAGGTTTCTGCGTGTTGCTGATGTGTGCAGTGTCTCTACAAAATCTGGCACTGACCGCTATCAACAGATATTACCGTATTGCCCGATCTCAGTTACATTACCGCAAGATCTTCACACTGAAGTCAACCAAAATCATGATCGGTGTCCTGTGGGTTGTTGCGATCTTTGCTCCACTGCCGTATGCCGTGGCCGATTGCAAGTTCTTCTTTCATCCAGGCAAGGCGTTCTGTGCCCATGACCTTGAAAGCCTTACGAAAGGATATGGAGCCTTCCTGGTGCTATTTTACGTGACCACCCCACTGTTCTTCATCGTTATCTGTTACAGTAAGGTGTTCCTTGCTGTACGCAGGCATAAAATCAACCTAAAGATTCACCAGAGGAATACACTGCACATGTCCGTTGAAGAAATTCAAATCACCAACACGTTGATTATTGTGGTGGTTGGCTTTCTGATCTGCTGGACCCCAGTTGTAATCGTGGATTTGATTGATTTTACCCGCGGTGACTGGCTCCTCCCCCGACCCGCCTATCTAACTTACTCGTGTTTGGGTCTTGGCAGTGCGGCCGTGAATCCGATCATCTACGGCATCCGTAACAAGGCATTCAGGAAGGAATACTACAAGATAGTGTCGAGCTGCTTCTGCAAATCCCCAAGAACGTCCCGTGTAGTGCAAGCCCCAATACAGCCTTACCATTGCACGCAGAAACACTTGGTGACCTTACCTGATCAAGCAGCACAGAATAATCTGAAAATGGCTGGTAAAGGAAAGACAAAATTCTCCGGAACACAGTTTTATACAATGATGTCTCGTCTTGGGAGATCTCCCAAAGTCTCCGAGGAACCGATGTGAATCTACTCAGACAACAATCAGCTGTATTTGGTAAAGTTTCTTCAAACTGTTGCAGCGTTTGAAACCAACTTTGTTTGGTCGATGCTAGTAAGCGAGAGAATACAACGAAACAATCTTTGAAGATTTTAGCACATTTTTTATATAAACAGATAGTCTTGATGCCGACAGTGATTGTATGGCAGAGATAATTTTACATATTAATTGCTACTGGCGTGATAACCGAAACTTAAAAAGTGCTTGAGTATAAATCGACGCGCCATTACGAACAATTAGAGTGTACAAAAAAAAACAAATGTGATTACTGCGTGTCTAATTTTAAAACACAAATAGAATCAATATTCAGAAGGAAGATACATTTTGTAGGTTCAACATTCGTCTCTCACAGTGTATAATCTACTTTTTAAACACAGCAGTCTACAACAGTCCAGGTTAGTCGCAGTTTGCCCTATACACGAATTTTAAGGAGGTATGAGATATAATTATATGTGGGTACTTTTACAGTACCTGCGCAGTACTCAATACCGGGAAACTACATAAATTGTGCATCACTGGTCCAGCTTCTCAAAAGAAAAGTTGAACCCAGTACTGGACTTCATCGTTTAAAGACTGACTTGGAACGCAAATCACGGAATAATCAATTGGATTCCTGATTAGTATTACGAAATAAAACTAGAAGTTGAGTGTTTTTTACAAAATCGGGTTTCTTCTCATTAGCTTACACAACCACATCTTTTGTGTGCTTTTGAAAAGAAGACACTACTAACCAATCCAAGCAGTTTGTAAAAATAACAGCTAATAATTATACCAATATAGCTACTGTGTACTGGTTTAACTCTTGGCGTCGTTACGAAGACGCAATGGTTATTCGGGGCCGATTAAAGATGCATGCAATAGCCGCTTATTTTGTTGGATTTCTTCTTTTAATTATTTCCAGTTTTTTTCTTGGTTGAGAAAAAGCCATCTTTATTACGTTCGTCATTAGCCCATTTTTTCTTAATCGATTATAGTTATATATGTTATATGAAGAGAACCGCTCTAGTTTGGGGTCACTTGAGATACACGTGTGTTCTATTGGTCATTGTTTGCAAATAATCCTGAGCCAATCATTTGATTAAAAGTGCTGCAAATAATAATAATAATAATAATAATAATAATAGTAATAATAATAATAATAATAATTACATTTATAGAGCGCCATATCCATGAAATGTTCATGGGCCTTAACAAGTACTACAGAAAGTGTCCTAAAAACTTAAGAAAATGAACTATCTATCTATTTAAAAAATATAAGCTATCTACTTGTAATACCCGTAAATGATTCAATAAACATCTCGCCCTTCCTAAAAACAGGCACAACGTAGTGAAAAATGATACCAGGAGCAGTATAACTGAAAGCGTAGCTTTCTGTGCTGATTCCGAGCAGAACCTAGGTGGCCATTTGGATAGGAGCAATTGTTCTGATATCAGGAACTCATTTAAAGGTTTGTGTGTATGTCTGATTTCATGTATGAACTTTTTAAAAACGTATAAGAAAAGATGAAGAACAAAATCAGTAGTTTCGGAGAGGTCGCCCACTATTACAGGGACATCTTGTTCTGCTTTTCAGTCTTCAGCTTTGGGTCTTCAAAGCATTATCCGGTAATTTTTATACTGTTTTAAAGTTGTATTCTGAAAGTTATTGACTAACTGTTGTCAGTAAATAAATGAACACGCATACAAATAAAACGTTTGTTGGTTTTGGGCTAAATTTTATTTATTTTTCTTGAAGTGGAGAACTTTTTTGCGTATTTATTATTTTGCGCGAGTCTTTTCTTGTTCCATCGTTCGTTTGCGAATTTTACAAAAACCACAAAAATTACGACAATTAAATCCCGCAACAATGTCATACCTGACAGTGGCGGGGGGGGGGGGGGGGGGGGGGGGGGGGGGGGGGGG
>JANVCK010187961.1:0-10745 GCA_026546655.1 Epizoanthus illoricatus
GGCAACGGCAACGGCAACGGCAACGGCAACGGCAACGGCAGTGGCAGTGGCAGTGGCAGTGGCAGTGGCAGTGGCAACGGCAACGGCAACGGCAACGGCAACGGCAGCGGCAACGGCAACGGCAACGGCAATGGCAATGGCAATGGCAGTGGCAGTGGTAATATCAATGGCAGTGGTAACGGTAATGGCAGTGGTAATGGTAATGGCAGTGGCTCAGTGCCAGTGGCAAGGATTTGGGCAAGAGAATTTATCATTATTATATTATTGCTAGGATTCCTCAGTTTCCGAGACACGCTCCAATTCCCGAGGTAAAACGCAAAATCGAGGTCGGTGTCAAGTTTTCATACATTTGCTGTAGGTTTCGCAACTAGCCTCGATTTGACGTTGTTGTTCGTCTTGGGAACTGGTGCGTATCTCCGAAATGGATTATTATACAGCTAGTTCTCCCATCTGTTTGTTCTGAGTACAACAAAGAGAGTAACTCCTACATTTGACATCCGTCTGCGCATCTTCTTCTTCATCCATCACCTGCAGTAACAGAAACAATGTTGAGTCATGATCTAGCACCTTTTTATAAAGATGTAGTAAAATTTATAAAAGCAGAAGAAATAGAGGAAATTATCATGATTTTAGTTGTCCTTAAAAAAATGATTTTCAAGATCCTTAATTTACCAATTGTTTGTTGCGACATACTTGAAACTATAATATCTTAAATCGAGTATGTGAAATTCATTTGATTAAGAAAGAAGAGAACACGAAGATATGAAAGCTCACATATGGTGCATGCCCAGAGGGTGAGGGGTTGTCATAAATCTCCAGTTATTCCCAGTAGGACTGGTAAATTTGGTCAAGTGAGATTATTGTGTTCTAAACCCCATTCCCTTGCCTCCTTTAAGCACAAACGCACACATAACAAGAACAACAACAATAAGAACAACAACAACGATAACAGCGACAACAACAACGACAGCTAGAACATCGACAACATCAACAACAACAACAACCACGATGACAACAACTTCGACAACAATAGCAGCGTGCCACAGAAGCGCAAACCGTGTTGAACTTTTAGAAAATGGGGGAGGATGAACAAGGAAATGTATAATAGGAGATAACTGACTAAAATTTGGCGATAGAATTCAAAAGCAATAATCCAATAAGAACAAAACAAATGTAGAAAGATAGGAATAAATTGGAAATGAATGAATATACCAACTAACCTTTTCCATAAACATCACGCCAGGTTCACGGTATGTCTTGCCCAATCTGCCAGAGGCACCACGAGCAGACATCTTACAGGAGAAGCTATTGGCATCAAAACTTGCCGCTTTACACCTGTCTTCACGGTCACAAATGAATGCACAGTGCATCTCATCTCGAGCCATAACGCTCTTGAGAGGAGAAGACTGAAGAATTGCTGAATCCTTTATTGAACGAAAGTACGAGCCATGTCGTGTTTCGGACAAGCCTCTCTTCACCAGAAGATTTACAATAATAACCATCAAAAATATCCACGAGGAATGTTTCGTGGGCACCATCTATGATCGAAATGCGGTAACATAACATAAATAGTGGAGAGGCCTTGGAGAGGGTACCAGCTACCATACAAGCAAACTAGGAGAATAAAATTGATGATATTAGTTTTTTCTCATGCATATAGTTCTCTTTGGTTTCTTCAAAATCTTTAAAGGTAATTTCTTTATACTAAGTGCATGGCTGTTAATAAAACATTCTTCGAAAACATATCTACGCAAATTAAATATGACAATGGAGTTTTGCTCCGCAATAATAGATAATTCGAAACTATCGACAGTGACAAACTACATATCACACCTGAGCAAGGACGGATTTAACGTTACGTCTGTTTTCTTGATGTTGCCGTTAGCACTGCGAAACTGCTTGCTTGACAGTATCTGCTGTGTCGTCTTATAGCTTCATTAGTTTCTAAGTGTACGTCAGTTATTGATAGGATGGCAAATGTTCGCCAATAAAATATTAAGCAAGTACATTGATAATTATAATTCTGCTGAATCCAATATCATAAAATTTAATTTATCCATACTCAATGTTTCAATGGCTCAAATTAGTCAATGGATAATGAGCCATGAGTCACGAGTCAACTTTTTGGTTCATAACCCTTACCCTAAAGCTAACCTAGACTCATTTACAACAAAAACACTGGTCAAACTTATGAGTCATTTACTAATTTGACTCATTTAATGCTCTGTTTCAGTATAAAATGAAATGTCTTCAGTTGTTAATGAGAACGAACAGGGGTTTCTTGCACACTCAAAACGAAAGAAAATAACTTAAGCAATTAAGCGCAACTAAGTAAATAAGAGAAATCAAGCAATCAATTTGTAGTAATTACATTCTATTGATACATTTATTAAATGTATAATTAAACTAATAACATAATCGACTACTAAGCCAACTTTTCATTATGTTCAATAAGGTGCAGGGATTTTCTATTTCGCTATGGCAGTTTAACTTCGTTCTGTGTCTTATTGTTTGATAAGGGAGCATAAATAATTATTTCAAATGTCTAACAAACTGTTGACTATTGAACAAAAATGTTTCACTTGTGTGCCGTGTGTTAGAAGTGCACTTACTTTATCAGCTGGAAATCATAGCTGCTTCTATTGTTCTTCGTAGTGTTCACGATTGTTGTTCTATTTGCATATTTAGTGTGAGGTAAATATATTTTAAAATCTTTTAAAATATTGCTTTAAAATGTATTGCTTTATACCACACATATCGTATTCCTCGTTTAATTTGAACTATGAAGGGATAATCCTATTAATTAGGCTAAAAACGTATTGCAAGATTATGTTAAGGGATAAACGTACCCTAGAAAAAATTATTTGAAATTTACCTTTTGGGGAAACAACTGTCATCATAAAACCATTATTGATGGCAACATGACAAATTTAAATTGTGTTTCTGTTGCTATTTAGTGGCCTTTGTTTAACACTAATATCCTATGTTAAATGAAATTGGCAAAAAGTAGCTTAGAAAATGTCCATACGTACTAGACTGTGCAAGAAACCTAAAAACGTGCCTTCATTAACAATAAATCTTTAATTGAAATTTGTTGTTTTGACCCAACATGCAAACAGATGTTTGCTCGGCAAAGAAGAACAATACAGTACAACATATTTGCTTTATCAAAGGTTTATTGCACAGGTAAAGACACAAGCGAGATTTTTATACAGTATTATTAAACTGCTCTCCATTTATAAACAAGAGAGAGCAAACAGTGCCAGAAATGGAACATTTTAGGTAAGGTTATTTGGTCAAAAGCATATTGGGCCAGAAAATTGAAGATGGATATCAAATTACTGCACCGACTCAAACAACATGAACACATGAGCAACTGTGGCAACTGAAATAGCAATAAATATCAAAAGTTATTTTAATGTACTGCTCTGCATACAGAAAATAGAGATGGCACTTCTCTGAATATCATATTTCACTGAAAACCAACAAACAGTTAAAATATATCTGCCAAATGTGTTCCTTGAAATTTCTTGCTCAATCTAGAACTGCAGCACTTTGCAACAACCCTTCCTCTTCTAAAATCTTGAGTTGCTTTTGAAGATGCACCAAGCATGAGCTGAAGCAGCACTTTAGATGATGCCACATCAAAGACATGGCATTTCCTTCAGATCTGACCCACTCCATGCTGTGAACAAACGTTGAAAACTCGAAAGGGGACTCCCATACAGTAACATTCAATATATTATACATGTCTTCATCCAAGTCTACATTCTTCACCTAACTTTTAAGACTGCACTAAAACTTCTAGCCTGGAAGAGACGACAAAATTGACTAATAACTTTAGAATATAAGTTATACATTGTAATCTAGCGACAACCAGCTCAGATATTGTATCATTTGATTACATCCGACGCTATTTATAAATCCGTGATGCACTACAAATCCTTCGCCATTCACCTTTTAATTTGCTTTTTTATTTATAACAAAAAGTTAACTCTACTTTTAGTTTTAACTACTAAAATACGATGGATGCCTTCTGTTGTAAACACAAAATGCACAACTTAACCGGTTAGACTGCTGTTTCTAAGTTGGTACTCAGTATTAGGGATGTCATCTTGGCACTTCGCAGAAGGCTGCAGATCTCTAAATAAACGTCCTGTAGGGCGCTTGCTAACACAAACTTTCGATTCTTTAGTAATCCTTCCATCCCCCCACCCCCCACCATCAAATCTCCTTTAGAAACACTGAGTATGAAGTGATAGCCGACATACTTCACTAGAAAGGTAAAGACTATAAATATACTTGTTGTGGCTTTCTTCACGTTTGTATGTTTCTAAATTCAAGTTGTTCGGGTTAGTTTGGCTAGTTTAATAACATGGAAAATATTATTTAACATAGCAGAATAGATATCTTTTCCTGGGGGAGTGGGGGAGCGTCTAAAAAAACAAATAGACGTCTGTTGAAATAGTTCTACTTGCAAAGCATAATGACCTTAATTCAAAGTTTTACAACAAGACAGACTTTATTAAAGGCTGTGTTAAAACCGTCATTGTATGTATGGTTAAACATATGATTTAGATGGTAACCTATGATTTACTCATTACACCGTACAGCGGTAAGATAAATCAAATATTTTGACATGTACATCCATCGATATTGTTTTATATACTGGGAATGGAAACCTACAAATAGTGTGACGTTTACATGTGGTTACTTTGCTTGTAAATTTGTCAAAACATTTACCAGCGCCACCCTGAGGAAAAAATATCCAGAGACTTTGTTCCATTGCACTGTTTGGAAATGGGTGTCAGTTCGAATGTTCATAAATGAACTGTAATGCACATTCCCCCTTTAATCATTACTTGACCAGATGTTGTCAGAGAAAGCATTCCGTAAGAACTAGTTATTCTGTATCTTTCTCCAATTCCTTATCTTCATAAGCTAATCTCGTTCAGTTCAAGGACTATTTCCAACTGCCTAACCACTTATACGTGTTATATGACCTCACATTCGAACTGCATGACCGCAGTGCTTGGCCATTGATCAGTAATCGCGGCTGTTATCCCGTTCATAACGTTAGTTACTGTCGTTCACGAGCCGCAATACAGATACGTGTTGTACTGATACTATTACTAAACTGCTATATAATGCAATATGCTTACTTGTGCTTTCGTTAGATCCAATGAAGACCTTTGGTAAGAACACAGCCAGTGGAACAGCAATAATCACCACCACCGAGACTATCAGCGCCACTACTGCAACTCTGCGGCGTACTTTAGGGACACTAACTTCCTGTTCTCCCGGCCCTTCCATGGTATGTGTACACTACCAGTATAGTTGTGGATCCTGCTAGAGTCTAGTATGAACTTAATTGCGTTAACTATACTGTTTGTACTGTTTGCAAGTGGTAATGATGTTGTACACTGTCTATGTTGGACCAAATGGGGGAGGGGGAGGGGGAGGGGCCGGGATTAAATATTGCTCTGTCCTAAGGCAATTGTCAAAATGTCATTGAGTTCGAAAGCTGGGAGGACAGAGAAACACACACTGAGAGAAATTAAAGAGAGACAGAGAGGCAGGGAAAAACACATAGAAACAGATAGACAGACAGAGAGAGAGAGAGAGAGAGAGAGCGAGAGAGAGAGAGAGAGACAGAGAGACAGAGAGACAGACGGACAGACAGACAGACAGACGGACAGAGACTACTAATGGTATCCCCTCCAGCTACGAACTCCTGACTATTTATGGCGACACTCAATTTTAGTCCACCTGCAATGGCTAACTAAAATCGAGTCGGAGCTTATTAGGAAAGGAGAATGAAACGTGAACAGAAGATACATACGTAACTGACAGAGGTCCACTGTCAAACAGAAATGAAGACAAGAACGAGCAGGTAGCACAACCAATCCGTTAAATACGATATGAAGAATTTGACAGGAGTAACTGAACCGCCTAACCCACAATCCATAAAGATTATCTAAAACGATGCAAGATCAAACTTCTTAGATTTATCAAGAATATCTTTCAATAGTCATTGTTAGTCGGACTACTTTCCCCCTCCCAGTGAAAAGCCAAAAGCCATGGTGATAACATGCCGGCAATGTCAAAGGTCATCAAATGCTTCAATATGCCTAATTTGATTCAAGTCGATTGTCAAAAATTGACATGAGATGAGGGGGATTGCTACCATCTGCAAGGTTACATAATAGCAATTCGAATAAACTACGCGAAATTGAAGCTGCAGGTTATTGATGCTCAGTGTATCGTAACATCTATAGATCATAGAAGAGCTTACTTTTTAACCTACTGCGGATCGCGCTTAATTTAGCGTTTGTTTGTTATCACCAAACTTGAGTTCCGGAAATACACTTGTCGCATATCAGAAGTGGTATCTAGAGCAGTTTCATCGTACTTATACTCAATTCATATTATCTATATGGTTTTTTCATCGAGAACAGCTTCTTTAGCTAATTCTCGTTTGCTTTAGTCTGTAAGTATATGATAGAAACACGCTCTGTGTTATGGCACCTTATGTTTCAGTGATGAAACTATACAAACACAACTACCGAAAATAAACCTGGAGGACAAATTTGTTCAATTTTGGACTTTTCTTGCGTGGGCACATATTCACGGAGGCATATGTCTGGGAAAAAAGGAGGAAAGGGGAGGAAACGGGAGGAGGTCATAGACTATTTTTCCATGCCAGGCAGTTAATATTATAAAGACAACTTACGAATGCTTGGCTGCTAACATAACAAGACACTTGTGAGATCATACCCATAGAAGTCAGTGATAATTGTTCATACACCAAGTATAGTAAAATCATGGGTCTCAAAATGCAGTCAATGATCGGCTATCACATCAACAAATTAATTATTTGACATCAGAGAATGATGGATCGAGTTCATTCTGCAATTTCTACAATTTAAAACAGCTACAGAGGATAACAGATTAATTGATGGGCCAAGGAGGCAATTTTGATATATTGATATAAGTTTCCTCCTAAAAGCTGGAAAATGCCACATCAAGCAGCTTCTGACATGCACCAAAATCTGACGTCAAAATCAAATCTGATCATGAGGAAAAATCACAAAATATATATTCGAATTCTCTCTATAATTTAAAAATAACAATACGTTTTGTTTTTGTTCCATCTTTGTGGAAAGTCCCACACTATTATTTGCAATTTAAAGGGAATCTCGGCTGCAAAATATTTTTGCTCTCAAATATACGTTTCGTATTGTTTTAGTCCTGAACTTCCCGCTCGCCGCCATCTTGAAAAGTGACGCAGTTGTACTCAGTAGCAGGCCCGACTCTCGTTCGCTATCATTTTATTTCCCCAAGATTGAAAACCCGTTTATTGTTCATAAACGCCGAGAAACAAAGGGTAATGTAATCATTCCCATTTCATGATCGCAAAAAAAAATAAGATCGTTCTTATATAACAGGAGTTAAATCCGCATTTACTACTAGTACACTTCAAGCACGAGTACTTGGCAATACTTGATTTTATTGTTGATTAAATAATGTATTATTTTCTCATCCAAGGCACAAATAAAACTTAGCATTGTATCGAATGTAAATACTACCACGTGAATTAGCCACATTGTTGTTCTGATTGCTGGTGTCCTGTCCACAAGGGTCATGAGTCGGCCAGCCATCTTTAGTGTTTCCGTTAGAATAGTAGTAAAATGACTGTGAACTTTTCTTAAAGATAGGGCCAGAATCTATTTTGTTCACCATTAGCAGATCTGGTACTGTATTTGTGCACTTTCCAGTCACGTCTTTCACAAAATCACAGATTGCAGCCCCCTCCTGCCACTTGATGAAGTTGCCCAAAAAGGTTTACATTTCACCCAGTTGTTGATGTTTGACTTCAAAAGAACCTTTTCGCCAATATCTTGCCATTGCTTGAGGTCAGTGCTCCAAACTCATTCTCATTCAATGACACGGTAGTGGAAATAGGGACATTGGCCTTGCTGGATACTGGCCAGTCGGGACGAGGAGTGGTTGCATTGGAGGGCAAGGTAAACCTATTGGAATCTGTGAAGGTGTAACTCCACACTATAGAGTCCAGCCCCCCTCAGCCATGTCTATGTCGTTTTTCCCGTGGCAGCTGAAAAGAAGTCGATAAACTAGTTCAAAATAAATACCTGGAAAAATAATTCTAGCTGTTAGTTTCGACGTGTTTTTAACCTTTAGCCGATCCGTCTAGAATTCGTTTTGTATAATTAATTAATTGTGTTTGATATAGCTTTGCATAATATATAATATGGAAATATGAAAATAAGTCTTTGTAAAGAGCAAAAAATAACTAAAGATAGTACTTGATATTCTTATTATCAGACCAGAGTGCATATCTTATGGCCAGCCCGATAAGTGGTCTGGCATTGCGACCAACATGGACAATTGCAAACGATTCTATTACTTGTGAATCTCTCCAACTCTTGCGTTAGAATTTTAATAGCGAAAGATCTGGTAAATAACTTTAACAAGAAACTAATGATAACATGATTCACAATGACAATGTTAAGGTGGCTCGTACCTATTTTCTATTTTTCTGTGTTATTAAAGTTTGTAAATTGCTTACTTATGTATCACGACAGTTTACTAACAGTTGATTGTTGGTGTTGGTAGAGTCGACGTATCAACAGTTGCATTCATATTGTAATTGTGGTTTCCATGGCAACCCTACAGGTCCTTAAATGTACCCTGTTTTTAACATTAAAGTGTATTTTACACAAAAATGATTCGGTGAAACTCATTTTTTATTGTTTTATTATTATTGGCATGTGAAGGAGACGCTTTCGACAAATTTTTAAAAAATTCTGCATCACCAAATTTTGGCGCCACCTTAAATTTCTGAATAGTTAAGGTAGCACCAAACTTTGATGACACAATTTTTTAAAAAATTGTCGAACGTTTCTCTTTCGCATGCCATTAATAATAAAACGGGCTCGCCAAAGTACTGCACGACTCGTAAAAATATCCACCCATACTACACACTAAACGGTCTAATAAGATATATGTATGGTGCGCACTCGGTTAATAAGAGATATATAATAAAAGATACCTAAAATTTGGCGATAGACTTCAAACGTAATAATCCAAGAAGAACCAAGCAAAAGTAGAAAATCAAGGAAGCATTATGGAAAAGGAAACATAAATAAACCTACTTTAAGGAAAAGCAAGGAAACATAAATATATCTACTTTAACTAACCTTTTCCAAAAGCACAGCTCCAGGTTCACGGTATACATTGCCTAATGTGCCCGAGACATCGTGAGCAGACATCTTGCAGGAGAAGCTATTGACATCAAAACTTGCCGCTTTACACCTGTCTTCACGGTCACAAACGAATGCGCAGTGCATCTCATCTCGAGCCACAACGCTCTTGAAAAGTGAAGACTGAATAATGTCTGAGACGTTTATTGAACGAAAGTATGAGCCATGTCGTGTTTCTTCACCAGACGATTTACAATAATAAAAATTAAAAGCCTCCACGAGAAATGTTTCGTGGGCGCCATCTACCAAAAATAACATAACATAGGAGGTATTGTAAAAGGCTCTAGCTACCATACAACTAAAGTAGGAGAATAAAGTAATGAAATTAGTTTTTTTCTCATAGTTTTCTAATCGGTTCCTTTAAAACTTATAAAAATGATTTCGGATTCTGCTTTATATAGAAGTGCATGGCTGCTAATAAAACATCCTTCATGTCTATGCAAATTGAATATGCCAAAGGACTTTTGCTCTGCAATAATAGATAATTCCAAACTATCTACCAAATCTTACGTCAGCGGGGACGAAGTCAAAGTTAGGTCTGTATCCTTACTGTTGCGGTTAGCGCTGCGAAACGGCTTGCTTTACAGCATCTGATGTCTGATTCATAGCCTCATTAGTTTCTAAGTGTACATCAATTATTGATGGGATATCAGCAAGTGCATTCATTTGATAATTATAATTCTGGTAAATCCAATATGACGAAATTTAATTTGTCCATATTCAATGTTTTGGTGAGTCACATAAGTCAATGTATGAGCCGTGAGTCACGAATACAACAACACCACTGCTCAAACTTACCACACATTCAGTAATCTGAATCATTAAGCAACGGTAATCTATAAATGAATGCTCTGTTCCAGTATAGAATGATATGTTTCCCTATCGTGTCTCTTTAATGAGACTAACAGGGATTTCTTGCACACTCAAAACGAAAGAAAATTACTTAAGAAATTAATTAAGCACAACTAAGTATAAAATAAGAGCAATCAAGTAATTGATTTATAGTCATTATCGTATGCATTTTCTAAAAGTAGAATTAAATTTATTGTAGCAATCACAAAGTGGAAGGCTTTTCCATTTCACTATTGCTGTTAGACTTCGTTCTGTGTTTGTTTTGTTGTTTGATAAAGCAACAGAAAAATTATGTTTCATCTGAATGTCTAGTAAACTGTTGACTATTGAACAAAAATGTTTCAACAGTGCGCCATGTGTGAGAAGTTGAATTACTTTGCCAGATGAAAATAATATCTGCTTCTGTTGTTCTTCGTAGTGTTTATAAGCCGATTTCAAACCGATTGTTGTATCGACTCAAATATTAACGATGTATTTGGCATATTTAGTGTAGAGTTAATGTCAAGTTCTTGGTTTAACCCTATTCAGACTGGGGGGGGGGGGCGCAACGCGCCCGCGCCAACATAAAAGATTTGTAACTTTTATACAATTAAGGATTAGTTGTTAAAA
>JANVCK010188294.1:0-10739 GCA_026546655.1 Epizoanthus illoricatus
TGTAAATAGCCTTCTGGCCAGCCTCCCTGCCAGATGGGGTTTTTAACCCAGTTAATTTCCATTTATTATGATTTATCGATTAAACCATGGTGCTGAAAAGCCCCTAAGGGGAGTCACCATTAGATATAAAGTATTTTTTTAGTAGTAGTAGTAAAGAAGTTAGCGATCCCCCCGAAAGAAGCTAGCTACCCCCAAGGCTACTAAATTTGGAAATAACGAGAGTCGCTACTTTTAGGACTCTATACAGTACTATGATCAATCACTGCATTGTGTTATGCTCCCTACCACATCTAAACTGAAGACGAAGTGCCTAAAGTCGACGGACAGATTTCCGATGGCGACGAGCCAAGTTGAAGCCACAGCAAACTTTTGTATAGGGAGTTTGGACTCTGTAAATGCTGAAATAAAGTAATTTTAACTTAGAACATAAAATACTACAGGGCTGATCGCTTACAGCTTTTAATAATTTCCAATATTTCTGATGGCAAGACCAACCTTCTTCAGGGACAAATTTGCAATGGAGAGTTCCTATTTACATGTTGTTTTTGTATTTGATAATGTTCCTAACGTTGTCCAACAGTGTCCGGGTCATAATTCATATCTTGTGGCCAGTTGTAACTTCAAGCTATTCATTTGCCACCAGAGGATAAGAATGCCACAGGCAACATTTCAGACAAGTCACAATTACTTTATTTCAGTATTTACAGAGACTCCTATCGTTATGAGTCGAATATTTCCATACAAAGTCTTACATTTCGGACGTGCACCACAACAACACTCACACCAAGCCTGGGTCACCTGTGATTGGGGCCGAAGGCAGACTGCGTCAGTGCATGTCGACGGATCACACTCGTTGCTTCCCGTTTTCACATTGCATTAGAACAAGTCTTAACAGATAACTGATATCCCAATCGAATTAATGCAACTGCGTATTTTTAAATGTGAGGAAACCATAGACCAGTTTTGTAATATTATACGGGCAAAGAAATGTTTCAATTTTGAAAAGACCTTGCACTTTATATTGGCTAACTTTTGCCCTCTTTGACAACAACAAACCAGCTGGACTGAACCTAGCAATTTTTTTTCTTCGTAGAATTCAACTGAAGTATGTCAAGTGTATGGCCTTGTAGACAAATTGCGTATGCTGCAAAGAGTTCATTATTCAACCCAATTACAAATATATCAAGTTTAAGTCCTCGAAAATAATGAAGTTCACAAATAAACACTTTACAATTGTATGAAACGCAATAAATGACAACCGGCTGTTTGCACTCACCAATGTTTGATTCTTTCACCACTTTCGACTTCTTTCCACCTTGAATTGAGCTTGAAATGGAATGGAATTACGTTACAATGTCAAAACCGGCTATATACGACGACGCCTTTAATAATTCCTGAATTGGCTGAAAGAAAAAATGCACAACGATTATATATATATAGTGCATGCCCCCAATCATGAATGTAATCCACTATATATTAATCCCAAGTTACAGGAAATTCTAAGCACACTGTTAATTAAAATCTCCCTTTCTTGTACACGCCGCAAAATAATCAGTGTAGATTTAACATGTCCATTCTGTAGTTGCAGGAAATCCTAAACAGCCCTAATCGTGTGGTGCGAACAGGCCACCACACACGAGGAAAGGAATGTTTAACCAAAGACCTGTATGAGAACAAAATCCGACTTACAGTATTTAGCACTTGGCTCCTCGGATACAAAGTGGTTATTACATTTGGGCATATTTATATATTGCGGACCCAGATTTGGATAGAGTGGTCATTCATATTCGTTCTGTGGTTGGTTCAGAACTGAACTAAGTATGAATATGTCATTAAAGTGATCGTATGTATTCTGCCCGACATAGATAACCATTGAAAACAATTTCAAAGATGGGATTAATTTTGCGTGCGTTTTTCCTATGGCAAAAAAGTTCCGCAAACATTATATTTTGTCTCTAATAATAGTGACAAGAAGTGCAGTTAGTATTATTAATATGACAATCACGATACTAAAAAGTTATGCATGATAAATTTGCTTCAGAACATGCTATGAAAACAGCCGACTTATGTGAAAACAGATATATTTATCAATACAACTAACTTGGCAACCTTTGGGAGTTAATAATAGTGCGAGTCATGAACATAGACCGACTAGAAACGCTATCAGGCGAACAGCACGCACATCTAACTCTCCTGAGAGCTTTCGTTAAATGCGTTATTGTTTACTTGACACGTACAGGTCATGGTACTGCTTCTTCAGATATTACTGACTTTCTCTAAGCAAAAAAGAAAACTTTGTTGCGTGCTTGCGGCCTACATTCGGTAAAACATTCAACTCGTAGCAAACTCAAGCCAGTGACCTGTGTCGTTCGGAGGGACCAGATCACTTTCGCGGCTTCCGTCTTTGAGGTCGAAGGGTGACCCGCTGGCGGCACGCGCGCAACGGCAGTGACGTGTGCTAATCAGTTACTCTCTCAGCCCACGCGTCATTTTATACCGAAGCTTTTTAAAATATCTATAAAGGTTAAAGTGCCGCAACTCGTAACAGTTCACAGCAGTACAAACTATTTGCACAGTCAGTCTAAGGAGGCCCCGATTAAACTGAGGCTGGCCCTTGAAGTTAACTTTGTCGAACATTTGAATAACAATATATTTTAATTAATACTGTAAAAGTAAGTTTAATATATGATATTGTAACTCCACCAAAATGAACCTGCTGGAAAAGATCGCTTTGAACTGAGATCACATTCCATTGTAATAAACGATTCCCAGCTTGAATTGCCGACAAGATCTATACTTATAACTTGGCCATTCGTGTACGGTTGAAAAAGGAATTGTGGTGTAAAATTATCAGACACTGAAGTAAAAATCATTTCTTTTTCACTCTCTATCGTGCTTCAGTTGTAACTGTCCACTGTTATTAGTGTTAAATGAAATATATGCAGACAGACTCACATATGTAAAAGCAATTTATTTCCGCAGTTGTAACCAACTAAAGTTACTCACGTGGCTTGCTCCAAGCTTGGAACATTTACGTACATGTAGTCGTCGACAACCGTCAATATTAAATATAAAGCACTGAGAAAGGAAATTGTTTTGGACATAACTATTAAATATAATAATCAATTGCCTAATACTGTTAAGCAACAATACCTACATCAGTACATGTAGCTAGTTACAAGCGCAAAGAATCGTAATACTGAGACCAACTCTGACTAGACGCAAGGAGGTGCTTTAAGAGCCAATTCCGGAAGATTTTCCCTTCAACCAAGAAGAAAACAAATACATTTGCTTTTATCAAAGCAAGCTTTTTTTACCTTTCCGAGAATATACTACTAAGGGAAATCAGCAGTTAGTTCTTGGATAAAGCATTACGCGCCATCAGTTAATTCATTCAAGTGAAACTTTAGCCTTTAGGCTTTATGGTTCAACTGAGCTGACAAGTCCCTTGTCTTCAAATTTTCATTTTCGTAAGAGTACTCAACAAGCACTAAGACCTTCAGAAGAACTCAATGTAACTATTTCTGTCCTATCCAACCGAATTTAGCAGTAGTCCTTACAACACGAGGTTGTGTTTTCGAATTTCTTCATAAAGTATATTCATAAAATAAAAATATTCCCATCAGCGGATTGTCAACGATGAGCAGATATCACTGAACTACTCTTTTACTATTAGTATTATAAATTTTTGTCATAGTTGCTAAAATTAAACAGAAACTGCAAAAATCAGAGTTCATCGATTGAACAAACGTGCAGCAAGACATTTAGTAAAAGACTTAAACGAACGCGGACAAAACCTACAAACAAATCTCAGCTGCTTTTTTATACAAGCCAATGAAATTAATTCAGTACGAATACGGAATAGGCTCGTGACCAATGCTGAGAGTGTGTAACTATCAGCTTTATTGACATGACTTTTACAGTATTGTCAAAGCTTTACAATTTTTGTTAAAAAATAGAAATTACAAATACACAATGAATCATTACTATTTAGTACAACTAACCATAACTACTGATATTTGTAACAAAATTTACAACAACGACAACAACAACAACACTGACAAAAAGAGAGAGAGAGTCTGAGAACAAGTTGTAATGTGTGCCGTCAAAATGTGTTGGGGATATGCAATGTCAGGCCCAAGTTCACACTCCTGGACATGATAGCAAAGCCAGCGAGAAAACGAGGGAAAAAGAAGAGTTATGCGGGCTTTGGCTGCAAGCACTCCGTTCCCTCTCTCTCTCTCCCCATTCCCCCTCTTCTTTTTCCCTCGTTTTTTTCTTTCTCCTCCCCCCTCCCCCCTTAGTGCGCTTGCTACGCAGGCTAGCTTAAATCTTGCAAACATTATTCAGCAAAGACCTTCTGTGTAACAAATTAAGGTCAGCTCTTCACTAAATTGTGAATATTATCGCGTTCGTTTCCAACAGGAATTGAAGATTCTCCTAATTTGTTTCCGCAGGATCTGTGTGTGACGAATTTCAGTATCTGCTGGAATGTAATCAGAACTGAGATTTCGTTAATTTCAAGATTCTTATCCACTATATGTTTGTAATATCTAATCAAAATATTTGATCGTAATAATCTTGACAAATATATTACATATATTAGAATTAGCGTCAAACACATTCCAAAACAAAGCGGTATCAAAACCACAGTATAGATAAGATTGTGTCTGATGAGTGATGTGTTTGTTTAGCATGAACATATAACATTTTTATTTGCTTGTATACGTTTTCTTGGTGGTTATTGTTTATGTTTGTTTTTAATGTTACTGTCACGTTTAATTTTACATTTTTGAACAAATATGAATTTGCTTTTGCGCCGTTCGATATGTCATAGCTCAAATATTTCACCCTCACGGCGAAAAACATAACACAGTCACGGTCCGAACTTTTTAGTTGATCAGTCTCATTATGGCCATGGCTTACTCGCCGACGTAGAAGTCTTTATACTTATAGAAAATAGTCTACCTGAATTTACTAAAATCAGTTACCCGTCTTAGGAATGAACGCCTGAGTTGAGCTACTTGTATAAAACTTAATTGTAGAGAAAAGAACTCGATTTCCTTATAGTTTTCGATATGTTGCACATTCAGTTAGTAATTATTAGCAACTAGATCCACAAATTCGGACGTGTGCTTTGCTTCCGAGAGTTGATGTCACCCACGAACATTCGGATTTCCCATTCGTGCAATATCGAGCAGAGAAGGAAGAAGGGAGGGAGGTAGACTTTCGCAAAGTCCTTTTCTGATACATCTTGATTCTTGAACATCCTCCGGCCTTTAAATGAAAATCAATCCGCGCATATTTGTTTATTTACTTATTCATTTATAGTATTCGCCACATATATAACAATAATAATAATATATACACTGTTATAAATAAATTTATACACACACAAAGCAGCTGTAATACCTGTCATCAAGAGCGGTCATAGCTACCAGCCAAAATTATACAAATTAAAGTCAGTATAGGAATATAGACAAGACCACCGTTTAGTTGTTGGGGATTTTAAAATACATTGACATGATTCCTGCAGCCAATGTGTTGTCAGTAACCTGCGGTAACCCTGCGTCGCGATTTGCAGCCCTTAACTTTTTGATTTTACAAGTTTAAAATTTGTTTCATTATACACGAATACTGTTCTATGCCTATGGTGCTAGACAGCAGTAATCGTATCGTCGTAGAGACATAATATATTTCTTCCAGAATTACATAAAGAATTAGGAATTGATTATATATACCATACACGAGAGTTTGTTTGCTGGAATAGTTGGACGGACTTACAGCTTCTTCTGTGATTGCTAGAATTGTAAAGTATTCTGACACGAGTGATATTGTTACATGGGAAGTTCACAATTGAGTTCGTGCCATTAGCCTGAATAGAGTGAGCAAACTAGTCCTTGAAATCTGAGCCGGAATTGTCTTTATAATTGTTTCTTCTCACGTTTGCCTTGTTGTTAATATCACACATATCACCAGTGTTTTTGATTGTAGAACGAGTGAAAAACTTGCAGAGCACGAATAAACTGCCACAAGCCATTTTTGATGATCTGAACTGAACAGTAATTGGTGAACAAAGTTTTAAAATTCTTCCTGCAAACCACATGGCCACAGGTGCTAAATTCTAGATATTACGACTCCTGCTATCGTCAGACGTTATGTTACTGTTAGCTTATAAAACTTTGCATAGAGATTCAACTCCAGTTCTTATAGAAACGGGTTAAATGTATTGTAGATATAAAACTAATGGTTTCTTAGCCCAACTGACATGTGTTTCTGTATTATGAGTACTCCGGGGATGTAGAGTGAATTGAGAATTTCAATTCAGAATTGGCGGCTGCCTTCGAAACATGGAGAACGCAGTTACAGCCCGTGTATTACAGGGTAATGATACAGTGGACATCGAAATGAAATTATGCTACCATCGAACGAATATTAAAGTGACTGACTGAAAATCGACTCACGTCTCAGCATGACGAATATTCACTCGCACGAGACGGCCATGACTTGATAGTTCTGATGTCCTTTTCAGTGCAAAAGGGCGAGTGTACTAAAACTAAGATAATATATATCATAACATATTCCATTCTCTGTCTCTATTCCCCTCCCCTAACCACCCTACCTCAGTCTTAGTTGAGGAACCACATATTTCATTCTGCATGCAGATTTGGTTTGACTCCTTCTCTATAGCGTAGACCTATCAGCCACAGTCATAGACCCATTCCAGATAACGGTATTCACAAAATTTTGCGAAAACGGCTTACATCGGATTAGCGGAAGCGGTTTATCATCTAATAGCCAGGTATAAGACTATGTTGATCCATGTTTTGATAAACAGAAAAAGGACATACCGGGCATACAAGCAGCAAGAGGATTTAACAATCCATTCCGTTGTCCTAACCGCAGCCAAAGGCTTTTTCTAGTGGTTGTCATGCACCTGAGCTCATCCTAATTCTAGTGATACATCGACATTTCAATCATCATTCAGCATGAAGCTACGTAAACTCTACTTTCTCCAGTCTTACCATGCAGAAGGCAAGAATCACGACAATTCAGCACTTTCAGTGAAAAAGTGAACACGGCTTCTGCGCCGAGCAGAAATTTCCCAGGATGCATCCACGGAAAGCTTTTAATATTAAAGAAAATGATTGATGACAGTTTTCGTAGCCAAGCAGGTTATAATCCTGACTCATCATATCATAGCACTTTAGTGTCATCTATTTCTTTGTTCAAAGTCATGCGTAAAACTGCAACGAAAAGGGACATAACTATTACGCGCGTTATTTAAAGACGCCGCCATTCATCTGGGCTAAAGTCATGCAATCGCAAGTTTCGAGGCCAGCACATTACGTCCTCGGACCTCCCTCTATTGTTAAATATTTCCTGTCGCCATTGTTCGGCGTTTCCTGTCTTTTGAAAACCAATAATATGATCGAGTTGACACGCTCCTGTTTTTTAGCTATGATTTGTGAAATATGCAGTACTTTGATGTTGTTGTTCGTAGTTTCCTATCCATAAATACTCTGCAGTACGCGGTACCAGGTGGCAGAAGGAATTTGATTTCAGTGCCAAAAACGTTTGTTTAATGCCAAGTAATAATAATACAGTTCTTAAAAAACAAACAAGCACTTGCACCTGGGATCTATTGACATACGATTCAAATGAACCATAGTATGACTCTCACGTGTCGCCTGATTGTATCCTTAGATTTTTTCACTTCAAACGTTCTGATGTATCTACTTAATTAGCATGATTGCAGCTAGCAGTGTTCTAGCAATCTAGGTGATTAGGGGACTATGTGCACGTGCCAAGGCCGCACGCAATGAGTATGGTGAAAAGTGGTTAAATGTGTGAGAATTCAATTCGCTAATAGAAAATATTGTTTCAACTTATTGACCTTTCGATGCATGTCATCATAGTTTAAATAAAGTGTAGCTATTTTACGGAACTCACTTTATACAACACATCATTGTTCTAGTCTCAAGCGGAGAGACTTTAGAAAACGCCGAAGCTGCTAAGTAATTCTATTGTACTGGGCAGTCAGCCAATTAGCTTTGTGCACAGACTTAACAAAAACAAGAGTTGCCATTTTCTGGTAAGAGACAACATCACTGTACTTTGTCATTAAACTCTTTCGCCGTGGTTAACGCGCACTGAACGCATTAGAAGCAACTAGAGGAGTAGATTTTCATTCTCAGCTCCGCCATGAAGTCCATGAAGCTGACAGACGAAAATTTGCAGACAAACTACCTCAGTATAAACGTGGATTATATCTTCGCTCTACCAGTGCTAGCGTTGATAATTCTCGTCACAATTAAGTCTTACTGGGACAAGCAGACAACGCAGCTTAATCTACCCCCTGGTCCATGGGGCTTGCCAATTATTGGTGAGTATTGCTCGGTGTGAGTTCACTTGCTGGACGGTTCTTGCATAATTTCGTTGTAGTTAGCCATAATATCATGCACCGCGCATTGTGCGCTATTAAACGTGGTGTGTATTAAACTAGAAAACACCACCGCGCGATAGTGAAATAAGACTACAAAGAGGAGACTTTGATTATTATTATAGTTACACAGTCTTGAGCGGAAAGATATGGTGTAGTTTGAAACTAGTAAAACATTTTGCTGTAACATGACAGTTTAGTTTTCCGAGTACTTAATTGCAGTCTGCAGCGATCAGAGGCATAGAAGAAAGTCAGTGATTGATATTATGTTTGTCTATCTATGAAAAGCTTGAATCCAAGCACTAACTACTGGCAATACATGAATTACACGTTCAAGAAATATCTTGACTTCAACTCTGAGTCACCACACGTTTGTTGTCCATTTGATAAAAAATTATATATCCAAATAGAACGAGCAGGCTTATGAAAGTTGTTTAGGGTTCTAACTGCGTAATGCCTCGTAACATTTTGATAGAAAACAGGCGCCATTTGCATTGGACAAACTCTTCGAAGTCTCGGTATTAGAACTCTTAATGAAAGAAAATGCACCCACAGTAGAACTGTACCAGTTAAGCCACTTGTTTCCAAGCACTGGAGCTGAACACATCATGCAGTGTTATTCTTCAAAACAGGAAATGTGAATTACAACTACTCAAATAAAAGATTTAACGTGGATTGGGGCATTCCAATTAGAGAAATGATTTTGTGGACTTGTCGAACTATTGATAAACTAGCAACTTGCACCCTCGGGACCGTATTCAGTGCCGAGAACTGGAACAATTTATTTCAATGCTAAACAAGCCTATCAAACTCACCAAAAAGGATAAATTAATTCATGAAAATATATTGGCCTAGCTTCTTGCTATACTATAAAGGTATTAGCAAAACCAAAGACTGTGTTAAACTTACGGCCATCGTTTTCAGTTTTTCTCCAAAATAGATGAAATATATAGAACCGAATCGCCAGATTTCCAACGCTACTGGAATTTATATTCAATCGCATGGTTTATCATGAAAATATTCTAAAAATTGGCAACAAATTTTGTGGTAATAAATCACAAACACAGTAAAAATGTTACTGATGCAGAACGAGAATGTTCAGATAGTTCCAGTTTCTGAAATCAAACTATCATCTTCAATTAGCTAATATATATCAAAATAAACTGATCTATCTAGTGTAAGTTCAGGGCCTTTTTTGGACAGAAAATTATTTATAGAAGCAACAATGGTGAGCGACAGATAACCAGTCGATATAAATTGAAATAAACACCACAAATTCAGGA
Organism: Epizoanthus illoricatus; assembly: GCA_026546655.1. Classification (NCBI taxonomy): domain Eukaryota; kingdom Metazoa; phylum Cnidaria; class Anthozoa; order Zoantharia; family Epizoanthidae; genus Epizoanthus; species Epizoanthus illoricatus. Next base: position 9,727 of record JANVCK010188294.1, read on the forward strand.
AGCAATTTATGTATGTGGTTACAAGATTATGTACAACTAAAACCATTGTCACTGAAACCGATCTATTTGGCATGACATATGCTGGTAATAACTAATATTGCGTTAGGCGCGGTTCCAAATATTTTTAAGACTTCTATTTCTTAGTTCCTTGACCTAACTGATATGAATTAAACTGAACATTATTGTTAGGATTGTATTGTTGTTGGAAGGATTGTATTTATGAATAGTGTTTGTCCAAGAAACGACTACAATATCAAAAGACAAGTAATTGAGCCTTGCTGGTGACCAAATGAGTTTGGCATTCCCTGCGCTTCTATCTCGAGTTTTAAAACATTATTTTTCAAATTAATATCCTTGTTTCAACGGCAAGTTAATGCATTTCTTCTGATTGCGTCTGTACAATATTCCCTTGTCACTGGAGGAACTACAAGTTCGACGAATAATCAGACTACAACAAGTATCTGAAATAATTCTTATACTATGCGCGCTGTGATTGGTTACAAATTCATTTTAGTTAAGAGTATGTAAAACACTAACAGAAAGGCAAAGCAATCACTGAGTTGTGAATTTGTTTCGAAGTGTGCTCGAAATTATCTACCAAAGGTTCTGTATATTAAATTCCAACAAGAGGGTATGAATCTGGAAGTAAAAACATTAAGTGAAGTTGACTTCCCGAGTTAGATTTACAACGTAATGATACGACTCAGTCTCAAAGTTAAAAAAGTATTTTTAATGAAATTGCTTATTTTTTAATCAGTTCCCCAGAATGCGCAAAGTTCACGTGAACTGATTAAACGTGCATTATTTTAGATGGCACTGAAAAAGCAGTATGTAGCTCCCATTCGGCCATGTTTTAGGTGCCATGAAGTAAGACAGCCAATGACACTTACACTAACCACGAAATAGACATGATTTCAGATAAGTAGCAGCGAAACCGCTGAAAATCTGCCAAGTTAAATCACTTCAGTTAAATTTATGACCAGATTTTCAGTTCGCACCTTTCTTTTGATTAA
>JANVCK010188516.1:0-10738 GCA_026546655.1 Epizoanthus illoricatus
CCCTGGCCTTAGTACACTAATGAACGTTTTACAAAAGCTCGACGTGTGCAGAGAGGAATATCAGCGCAAGGACGAAACCTGGTAACGAATTGATCATCGATTGCAATATTTTTCATTCATTTTTCATACATGTTTCGATGGTCATAATTTTATTTTTCAGAGAAACAGTAGTAGAAATTACGGCCTTTCGGCTACCGAACAAAAAAAAATCACGGAAATTCCTGTTAAGCCCAGGCTTAATGGCTTAAAGGCTGGCTACGCTACTGCATTCCCACAGTAATCCCTTGATTCAAGTGAAAGTTGACATTGATTAGCCTGTTGTCCATTAAGCTCCTGGGGGGGGGGGGTAGTCCTTATATTCTGCTATATACCTGGGGCTCTGCCCTAAATGGAAAGGGGGTGCCTTTTTGATGTTTAAAGTATATGAAAAGGTAGGGAAACTGATTGGTATTTCAGTAGTATATTAAAGAGTCGCTGAAAATAACTGAAAAGGATATATAGTAACTACTGTAATTCCAAGTATATAAAAGGATTAAATTATTTAAATTATTTCCAAATCCTGGCACAAATTACAACGCAAGTTTTGCACAAAGCTTGTCGGCAAACAAATTGAAATGGTTTTAAAAACCATAAGCTGTTTGTGTGCCTGATGTTTTCAACCATCAAATGAACTGAATAAACTGTCATTTAATAGTTTGAATAGTCCGGCTGTACTAATAACGTGTGGGCCAATCATTCTATTTTTTTTGTTTGTGGCTTATCTTCCAGAGTATAATATGTATGACAACTTATCTATAAAGTGTCTAATAAGTTTGTACAGTTTCAAGCCCAGCCATATTGAAAATCCAAATTACTATTGCCCGCCCCAAGGTCTACAACTTTCTTCCTCCTTTAGGGGACACTGTATTTGCATGTCTTGCAAAGACAAGACAATCCCCTCCCCAAAGAAAAAGGTCAACACTCTGGACACAACTTTGCCTACAGTACAATTTCATTCTGGTACAACTTGTTTAAACCAAATTGACATGTTTCGTACCACAAAGAAAACCATATAAGTATGACTATCCAATATGAACAGGGGCTGATCCAGGAATTTTGGAAAGGGGCCAGGACCCCAAAAATTTCACCCATGCCCAACCCCCACTGCAAAAATACAAATTAACAAAACAGTTAAATATGCAGGGGGCCAAAAATGGTGCAATAAAAGGACCAAATAGATCGTGCTATAAATGTTCAACATGTTTAAAACTAGATTTTAATAATGGAGCGTAAAAAAGAAGAGATGAGAAAAAAAAACGTGTGCAATAAGGTGGGGGGCCCTTCCCCCTAAATCTGCCCCTAATAAGTTTCCATCATGAAAAATAAAAATTTGACTGTTAACCCCTGTTCCCAGCTACTTCAGGTTACTTGACCAAAAACTGACTTTTATTATTATCTATACATAATGTGAACAATATTATTAATATAAACTCTATAATACTGCAACTACATGTACAGTACGGCTGTAAATCATTTAAAATTATACTTAGTATTCATTTTTGGCAATTTGTTGCACAAAGTGCAGGTTTGTATAGTGCAACGCTGGCTGAAAACAGACAATAGTGCAGTTTCGTATTTGCAATTGCTGCTGATTACAATGACTACAGACTCATTTTAGCAGTGTTAGCCTTGACTAGGTGTTAAATATTCACAAATACCAGGAGTAGAAATCGCAACTCCAACAATACACAGAATTGTATTAAAATAGCTTGTATCTCCATTGGTATTTATGAATATTTGATGCCAAACTGAGGCTGACACTGTAAAAATGAGTCTGTAGTCATTGAAATCAGTGGCAATTGCAAATACGAAACTGGTCTATTGCAAATCTTTACTTGCTTTGAAGTGCAATTTCTAATTTTGTGTTCTTCTTGTACTGCAAGGTTATTGAAAAGGTGTTGGCAATGCTTTGAAGTCAATATCATATATATATACCTTCAATAAAACTGCGAAGGTGGCTCTTGTTGAATTCTATTAAAGCTTCATTCTCACAATAAGGAGGGCCTTAATAACCAATAAGAGAGCTTCAAGTTAACTGGAACATCTGGGATTGGCCGAGTTCGAGTGGGGCATTGAAACCAGACACCGGAATGGCAGCTATAAATAGATCTCGGCCTCGTATTAATTATGAGAATGTAACTTTATTACATAGACTTGCTTAAAAGCTCCAAAGTTATATAATTTAATAATCGTCAAAGTCCAGCAAATCCTATGTAAACAAAATTTAAAACTCGTCATGATTCCTTGTCAAGGCTTCACCAAAGTCTGTTGCTTGACTCCCAACAAAAAGATCATGTTTCTTCATTATTTCTTCTCTTGTAAGTATTTCATCCTGTTGAAATATAAAACAATGGAAAGTCTATAGTGAGTAATTAGTACTTATTAGCTGTAGTAACCTATTATTTTAACAACTATACTACTTATTACAGAGGGGTACATGTAACTTTGTGGTTACAAGTAACAAATCACAAAATTATATGATTGAAAAACTGCTTCTGGTAATACTCCAACTACATACACTGTCAATCGTGAAGCATTTGATTGGCTTCTTGTAACCACAAACTATGCAAAAAGTTGCTGTAAAAAGCAACACTGTTCATGGTTTGCAAGCCAATAAATCACAGAGCACTGTAATATTTGCCCCTTGCACAAATCCCACAATGCATGCATCTAATTTTTCTAGAACTTCCGATTTCTCATGATCCATTAAACAACACACTGATTATGCATATTGTTTATTACAAACAAAACTTGCATCTGGCAAAAAATAAGATGTTGTGAAAGGGTTTGGGGGCATGCTTCCTCACAAAATTTGGAACAGTTTTACTTCTTGAATACTGAAATATATGCAATCCTAGCTGACTCTGAAGGAAAGTCTCCCAATCGCAATTGTTGTGGCATTTACAAGTTTACTAGAAGGAAAATGCCTCATCTTGCCTCCACATCACTATGGCCCTGCAGAAGTTGCCAAAAATGAGATGCATTGTGGGATTTGTGCAATCGGTCTGATAATGTAAGGAGAAAATAAAATATGATTTGATAAATAGTGGCTAGGAGTGAAAGGGATAATTTACAGCAATGATGTAAGTATGGTATACTTATATTTATTTCTCTATTATTTCTGATTTCATTATTACATGTAATAAATACATTTTCTTTTTTCCCCAAACTTTTGTAAAATGTAATTGTAAATCCTGATGAGTATACCGTAAAATTCTGAATATAAGTCCATGGGTTTATATTTTTCAAAGGACTTTTTGGGGGACTTATGTTTGGAGTGCTCAGTGGGCTTATTTTTTTGGGGGGGGGGTGGGGGACGCTTATATTCAGAATTTTACAGTACATTAAATAAAAATACAGAAAAATACAAACACAAAATATAGTTACCTTGTTCTCATCTGCCTCATGTATCAAGTGTTTTGTCTCTGATTCAACGTGGTCATAATCAGCAGGAATAACCCAATCTCTAACCTCTTCCTGAAACAAGAAAGAGTTTTAAGATATTTAGATTAATTGTACATTTTATTGGATTCAGCAGAGTTCATTGTGTGACAAATATTCAAGTCAAGTCAACACAAAAAAGGCAGCTCATAAATACGTTTTTTAACAACAGAATATTTCAGTTACAATTGGTAAATGGGTGTTTGTACAGTCCTGATGAAAATGATGATGAGTTATGATGATAATAAAAAAATTAGTACCGGTAATTGTATGTGTACATGTAGGTAATTACAGCATCAGGCCACCACAGCCAGATTTCAAATGTAAGCAAGGTATTATATCAATGAGCATCAAAGAAATGAGCAGTCACAGGTGTCTGGGGGATACACTCCCCTCTCCTCTCCAAGATTCTCCAAAATAGCAACTCCTGCATTTTGAAGGTCCTACAAAGCAAATCCTGTGATATTAACAAATGCTACCTTCTTCTACAATGGCACCGAATGTACAAACTCCTAGAGTGCTCAGACTGTGGGCATGCAAGATTTTGAAAGTCAGGTTCTCTAACATGGTGCAAATTTTAGAGGAGGCATTTGCCTCCTCTGCCTGAATACTGGCTACACCTGTTGAACAAACAGATTGAAAAAGTTTAACTGAAGCACTTGCCTTTTTTGCCTTGTGGTACTTTTTAACCAACCATATCACGGCAGCTGTTCACTTTTTTAAAAATACTTTGAAAAATTACACTAAAAAATGTTACAAGTATTTTCAAAAATCCCAATAATTATAATAACTTACATTATTATTACCCTGCAGGTTCTTCAAATTATTTACTTTGCAATAAAGCAGTGACTTTTACCTGACACAAAATTTTAAGTTTAAAGCATTTCACTGTTGACATAAGGCCACATGTATGTGTGCGAAAAAATCAGTTGGTTAGCAGCTTTTGAGTTTGGAAGTTGTGAGTTTGGAATAATAATACTGCAGGATTTGTAAGGGTGCAATAGCAGGTCAGGTTTGATTTTGTTGTTGATTATTAAGTTATGAGTAATATTGCAGAATTCTTGTATTAAAGTTAATTAGGTATAAAAGCGAACTATCAGTATTTACGAATCATTACAATTACTTATCACGGAAAGCTTTGTTTTATATTTTTTTATATGTTTGGTGGCTACCATGACAGCTTCTGTGTATAATGTGGAACATAAAGAGTAAACCTACCCTATCCATCTTGCCATCCTTATTTTTATCTCTAAAGTTATGAAACTGGTCTCTCTCAGTTTTCACCCAATCTGGCTCCTCCTTGTTCTCCTTGGCTTCACTCTCTGGATACAAGTCACCTGTGTGATATAATCCATCCACATAAACTTAATGGCATTCTCGAATACAGTTGGCAATCCGCTCTCTAACTTTCACTTTCGACGTCTACTAATAGTAATTAATGCATTTATATTGCACACTTTCCATATCTTTGTTTAAATGTGCATTACAATTCTAGGATCCAGTAACGTATATCAGAAGAGATAAGATGGCAGACCACAACACCAGCATTAGCCTACTCTTACTGACAAGTGCATGGGTTATTTTAAGTCCCCCAAAAGAACACTGAGAGACTAGACCAACGGCTTAACCTCCCTGTCCAAGGACAGTATGGCGAAAGAAGGTCACAAAATACAACCCTCGGTTAATACTGGGAATTGAACCTGGGATGTTCTGGTCAGCAGTGAGAGATCCAACCAACCCAGCCAACCACACTCACACCTTACAAACCTTGCAACAAAACTACTGCAGTAATATAGGTGATTATCTGTTTTATTTGTAAGCACTGCTCTCCCTCTAACTCACCCACGAAATCACTGTCTAGGTTATTGCCAGGAGCAGAACCAGAGTTCTGAGGGGGAGAGGGGGGGGGGATGCACTATAACTGTCAAAAGATAAAATTTCCACTTACAGTCATGCAAACACAAGTGAATCAAAATTTTATCAAATTATTGAAATTCTTCAACAATGAAATATGCAAGAAAACATGGAGATGTTGGCTGATACTTACATGTACTCAGACTGTAACTCGTCCAGACTGTTACATTAAATTATATAAAAATTTCATGAATTTCCAGGATTTGTATACGAGTTCCAACTGTCTAACACCAGGGCACTTAAATCTTGCATGCATTTTGACCACAAATAATTTTGTCAAAAAATTGAAAAATTAATGTTTTCACAAAATAATAATGGAAGATCGTTTATAAACAATACATAATTACTTACCAATGTATTCCTTTAATGATACAAATCCATCACCATCTTTATCAATATCTTTAAGAGTCTCATCAACAACAACACCCTTCATGTGATCAAACTCCTCAGGGTGCAGGAAGGCTGTGTATTCTTCCTTTGTTAGATAGCCGTTCTGGTCCTGGTCAGCATGATCCCAACGGTTTCTGTCACGTTTGATCATCTCTTTGTAGTTAAACTCATCTGCTTTTTCTGGGTCCTCTACAAGAAGGAACATCATAATATTATTAATTAATAATAGTACTTATATAATAATAATAATAATAATAATAATGGTTTATTTAATACATATTTTCACACCCGTGGTGGTGAATTGCATAAATATACATGTATATTAGGGCTGGGACGAACCTTGCCTTTGAAGGTTTTTCTTGACCTTCAAAGAATAAAAATCCAAACAGTCCCAGAAAGGGGGGGGGGGTGACGGGTGCTCCTGAAAACATTACAATACCCAACCACATTTTCTTAAGTAAAATTATAGCTACTCAGCCAGGGGGTGCAAAGAACGAGAGACAGCCCCTTCACCTCCCCCTTCCTGCCAACTGACTACTCATAACCACAAGCTTTGCAAAAACTTGTTGTATCTAATAATTAACTATGTCCATGGTTCACGTTTCATACTGAGAAAACCATACATTAATTAAACAGTGAGCGATATCAGTATATCTTATTCGTGGAAGTACCCCACCCCACAGGAGAAATGTTCTAGCCCCCCTCATCTCTCCTTCCACAGTAAACAATACATGCACATACCTGAAACATATCCATAAGTGTTGTTTTTATACTCTTCCCAGCTTATAGGAGCTTTAACATCAATTTCCCCTTCTTCTACTTTTATGCCTTGAGAGGACAATCTAGATTCTGTTAGTTTCTTCACGTGCTCCCATTGTCTGTCCACATCTTCATAGACATATCTCTTAGCTGCATATTTAATCCATTCTTTTAGTTCATCTTTTGTCACTTTTCCATCCTTATTTTTATCGATTTTGTTATCTACAAGTTGACTGAAAGAAAAACATCACAGTGATTAACAGGATGAAACAACTTTAACCATTTCAGCATGACCCATCAAACAAAAAATATTATATTGCTAAATTCCTTTTACTTGTTTCAATAATTATATTACCTTATTATAGGAAATTAACACTTCATGACATTAAAGTGATTTTAAAAAATTCCTGTTAATTTTTAGTATCATTAATTTTGTGGAGTGCAACGTTAAATTTCTTTATTTTTACAAAATTTCTCGAAGCACTCCAACATAATAAACAATTGCAAAAATGCCATTGCAACATGTTTTGTTAATAACATCTCATTTGAAAGAAAACAAATTAACAGTTGCACAATAATATTCGTGCATATAGCTGTTTCAAAAAAGGTTGACATCTGTAAAGTGTAATACTGTGCGCCAAAGGAATTGTGGGCTCTCTATTTTGCACTTGGAAGCCTCCTTCGACTTCCAAACAGACAGAAAAAAGTTAGTAAAGTATGGTTACATATAGAAACATTTCCAATGATTTGATCAAATATCTTACAGTACTGTAATTAGCAAAATATATGAGCTCCCATCATGCTTTAAGAGCTGGGTATTGCACTTTTCAGATGTCAACCTTGTTTTGAATAGCTGTATACATGTGTATGTGCTCATTGGAAGAGTCAAAATAAATAAATAAAATAAATAAATATTTAGCCCTTAAATCACATGTTAATTTCATAGTGTATTAATTTCTAACATTAATTTCCTATACATAGGGTATAAAATGTCTTGTGAGTTGGAAGAATTTAGCAATCAATCAAAGAAATCTGTTATTTACGATCGGTTCCTTTATTGTAATTATCAAAATTGATCACTTTTGTATTGGAATTGTATTATTAAAATGCAAAATAATTTAGCCGAGGGGCAGAGGGGATTTGGGGGTTAATGGAAGTGGCTGGGATATTTTGATTGCACTATTGAAATTATTGGAAATTAATATTATGTGTCATCTGACAACTTCAACATATTGAAATAATACATTTACTGTCAAGATTGAAAAAGCTACATGTTGGATCTCTTGATTTTCCAACACAACTTTATGGGAAATGGTTTCACCCTTTCTGTTCATTAAGTTTCTCTTGGAGTGGGCAATCAAGAGAAGAAGACAGTTTACATTTAGGAAATAATTTCAGAAAATATTTATGGTGAAAAACATCAGTGGAATTAATAAAACCAATATGTTAGGAAACCATCAGTTCCACCCATTAATTTTTTTCCATTAATACTAGTAAAGTTTCTGCAGTTTCGTAATAATTTCATTACTTCCACCTTCTCGAGAACTGGCGTGACATAATAATTTTAAAACAGTGAAATACAATACAGCAGCCACGTGACAAATAAAAACTCTTCTTATCGCTCAAACACGATAATTTCAACTTTCTGTTGGATATTCGTAATAATGCCTCAATATCGCAATATTAGCATCAGCAATGTCTACAGAAGCAACCTCGTTAAATGAATAAGCAGTTTGTAAACAAACCTGAATAGGAGTTAGACACATGTATAACATTTCAATATTGGAAACGTTCTTTATTATTTTAGTTTATACATTAGCAACTGAAGTGCTCTATACAATTTATATTTTAACTAAAACAGCAATATAACAGCTTGAACAGAATTAAAAATTCCCACATTATAGACTGGGGTCATTACAATTCCCGAGAACTGTCGTTGGAAAGTGCACAAGTTCAGAAGTTGTCAATGACAACTGTGATACAGAACCAATGTAGGAACTTGTCCTCTTGCAAGTAAAAATAGATCATGATTAGCAAGAATCAACATCTATATACGTTTTAAGGCACTGAAGTCGCGATATGCATATCCAAAAGTGAACTGTCTCATTCCGCAAATTTAGCACTTCATACATTTCTCCACTGCCACCAGTCAAAACTATAAACACGCTATGCACGACTGAACGGCAAGTGCGCGGATTTACAAAGTGTCGATCTGTGCACCAAAGCTCCTTGTATTGCAAGAACTCCAATACGCCACTTACCCAAGTCTTTCTACAGATTCTTCTGGCGACAGCTGATCAAATGTTTTCTTGTCTTTGCCCAGAAAAGCTTCGTGATCATACTCAACATTGTGTTCGTCTTCCTCAAAATGCTGCTCATCCGAGACTTTGCCTTCATACACTCGACCTTTCTTGTCTTGAGGTCTTGCGCGTGCAGAAACCACAAATATAAACGCACAACTTACAGCCAATGTCAAATACGTTTTCCACATTCTGCTGCTAGAAGATCGGTGCAGTATAATGAACTGGTACCCGCAAATAAATGAACACTTATAAATCTCCCAGCAAACTGAATAGTTTTTCCACGGTAAGTCAATTTCCAGCAGGGATCTCTAGTAACGATGTGTGGCGCTCCTATTGGCTAGTTTTGCTCACGTGGGGAGAAAACAGGCGCTCTGAATGGCTGAAAGATGCCACGTTGGCAGATGAGAAGCATTTCCGGGAGAGCAATGGGAGGAAGGGGAATGTCCTGAAGGATGCAGTGAGTTCAGTGCCAACGTGGCATGGCATATTGCAAAGTATTTGTATGGAGTTGGACTTGCTATTAAAAAGTGAAAGTAAACAGATGTGATAATGTTTGTTTAAATAAAATACATAAACTTCGAAATAAAGAAAACGCGATATTAAAGATTTGTGCCGGCGCCAATCTGTACATAATAAATTTCTTCAGTACCCCTGCAAGTTCCGTGAGTTCTGGCATCGCCCGCTTCAGCGTGAGCGACTTTCAGCTGCTGCGGAAACTCTAGCCATGTGTCACATTTGGCATATTTGACATCCATTAATAGCACTAGTCTGCCCCTTATATTTCGATTCGTTTTTCTCAAAACAATGATCCACGGATGAAAACAAACTGATTCCAATCAATATCACTGAATCACGGTCTACAACCGTACAATCAGTCCAAATATTATTACTTAACGCCTTTTAGCCAGTTTTCAACACACACACACACACACACACACACCCTTGCAACACTATGCGCGGCTGACGAGTAATGTATTCCCGCGTGCGTAGCGCTTTTTCGGACAATTTTGAACACCATCCCCCCCCCCACACACACACACCCTTGGCGTTATGTAATATTTGGACAGCCCCTAATGCTAATGCCTGTGGCGTTCATTATGTGATAATGTCAAAAGAGCACTCGTGTAATAACAGATATCGTCTGACTGATATATCAGAGCGCTAAAAAGAATGGATTAAAATTGCTCATTGTACCGTAAGGTTAGAGCGCTTTTCGATTGTCCTTGAAAAACTCGTTTGTAGCATGTTTGCTTCCTGTTTCAACTGCCAATCAAGGGGCAGATGAAAACATAAACAAGGTGGCGCGTTATGACGGCAAAATTGTTCGTTTATCGAACGAGAAAGCAGTTAGAAACAAACGTTGTTCGTTCGTTTCTACTGAACATGTTGGCTGACAAATAGAAAAAATCCATCTGCATTCCAATGTGTTCTACAATCCAATCAGATGGCACGCGCGTTCGCTCAGTGTTCGTAAAACCAATCAAAAGTCCGGAAACTCAGTTCATGTTCGGTTCGGGTTCAGTTCCCTATTTTATTTTCATGGACAAACGAAAAGCGCTCTATAGGGATGTTCGTGTAATAAAGGCGCTCGTCTTATTGCAATGACGACATTTGTGTAATAACTGTTATTAGGCGCACTTGTAATAATGACGTGAACTCGTCTAATAAGGATGTTCGTCTAATACCAACACGCGTGTAATAAGAACGTTCGTGTATAGTAAGGGCGTTCGTGCAATAAGGACGCTCGACTAACAGGGGCGCACGTGTAACAAGGGTGCGCGTGTAACAAGGGTGCGCATGTAACAAGGGTGCGCGTGTAACAAGGGTGCGCGTGTAACAAGGGTGCGCGTGTAACAAGGGTGCGCGTGTAACAAGGGTGCGCGTGTAACAAG
>JANVCK010188738.1:0-10736 GCA_026546655.1 Epizoanthus illoricatus
AATTTTTCCACAAAATCCAGGAGTTTTCCAGGAGTACAGGGAAATTATCTGTCTTTCCAGGAGTTTTCCAGGGCCCTCGAAGAAAATTTCACAATTTCAGGAGTTTTCCAGGAATTCCAGGAGTAGTGAGCACCATGATAATTATTCTCCAAATAAAATACTAGCAATCATACTGAGAGAGCCCTCAGCTAATATTAATTGCATAAATCTGAATTGCAAAGCATGGTTCTTAATAATTGTTTCAAACTGAAGTTACATAATTTATCTTACTTCTTTCCATTCCTGAAGCTGTCGACTGTTGCTCTATCTTAAAATTTAATGCAGCTATATTCTGCATTAACATTGTGTGCTGTTATTTTCAATCTATTAACATAAAAAAAACCAGTTGGAAGTGTGAATGAACAGTCTGAACTTAGAACTGGCAATTTCAATAACACTGAATTCAGTGGTTGTGTTTGCATACACAACGGTGAATTTGCACCTCAGTAATCCAATAAACTGAACTGGCCAATTAAGTCATAGTTTACATGTATAATTACAATGCTTGTCATTTAAGGTGAGCAATTGCTCTTACAACACCATCACTCAAGGTGATTGAAAAAACTGAAATCACTCACCTCAGGAAAAACATATTTTCAATTTCACATTGATCAACTTGCCTAAAATGCTTTAGGTGAGCTTTTGCCACTCATCTGTGATTTTCAATTTGCAAGCATTGATAATTAGCTATCTGTTTTAAAAAATTATGACCTTTGTTTCACAATTCTGAAATAGTAACAGTATTAACAATAAAACATTTATTTAGTACTTTGAAAATCTTTAAAAATGAACATTAATTTCTCACATGATTTCAGTCGCGAAAGCATATATCAAGTTCTTCAGTCAAAGAACAAAAGCAAAACTCCAGCAGTGTCTGGTTATTTTGGCTTCCAATAGAACCTTTCGCTGGAAACTAAATGAAATTACATCCATGTACTATACAATTATTGTCATGTAGTTAATAAATTATGTACTATTAGTGGAAATCCACTAAGTAAAAGTGGAAATGTATGTTAATCCTTTTCATGCTGCAGGGATAGAATTTAGGAAAAACTTTTACTAGACAGCAAGACTAGTAAACACCAAAGTTTCCTAGTCTGCCAGGCTTTTTGCAGTACTAGTTAATGGACAACTTTACTAGTCCACAATAATTTTTACCAGTAAATGTACTAGCAAACTAGTGCCAATTTCAAACCCTGTGTTGAAATACAAAACTTCAAGATTTCTAGACTTGACAGAAACAAAGTTTCCACAAATCTTCTGTTAGCATGAAAAGGGTTGATATGATATGATTACTTCTTCAAATCACCAACTGGTAATATAAAATCTGACTTATGAACAAGTGCATCATATTTACATTGACTTTCTGTTCCATTGTCCTAAAATTTTGCAGTGTTTCGATCTTGCAAATGTATGTATATACATGTAGATCTGTATCAAGTTTTCCAAACAAACATGGTCCACTGAAAATATTTTAAAAAGGTGAAAGTCCTGCCCAACAATGACCATGTTTGAAAACCAAATACTAACCAAAGTTTATACTCTCAACAAACTATACCAAAGTTTTGTCCTTTGGATAGGAAAATGTCTCCAAAAGGTTTCTTTTGCTTGGCAACAACACTGCTCTCTTTACTCAACAAAAGGCAGCTATAAAACTTGTATGCCGCCTGCTTTCTATTGTTCCTGTGACACAAACTGTCAAAGTTCACAACTTTCTCCTTCTTGAATTCTCGTTTCAAAGTGTGAAGTAGCTGCTGTGTGCGTTTGGTCCATCGTCTTGTCTCAAACTGCTCCTCGGTTTCATTGCTCAATTTCTCTTCACCCAATTGTGATGCTGGTAGCTCAGGTTCTTGGTCCTCATTGGCCTCCTCTCCATTGGGCATAAACTCATCACCACATGTCACATCAGGTAATGGATCTTCCATGGGCATTGTGATATCTTCAATTCCACATTGGTCCATTGGTTCTACCATGTTAGCAGTTTCTTCTAACTTTTCATCTGCAAAAGACACACGGCTCTGCTTACTGACTTCATGCAGATCGGAGGTATCTATTTCACGTTGCAACTCAAGTTCATCATCTTCCATATCTGCCTCAGGACTTTTCTGAAGCTGCCGAGTTTCAACTACCTTGGTGAGATTTTTTGAGTATCCAGCTTGAAGTGTAAGAGAAAAGCTATGTGCTGGCAGCGATACGAGTTTGTCTATTGATGACGTGATCTGCAACAACATTCTCTTCTTTGATGGAGGTGCCAGAGTTGCAGGCTTCAAGATATCTGTTGTGTCAGACAACTGTGCTTTGATAACATCTGTGGCCAGGATCTTTTCTTCATCAACAATCAACTTGCGTTTCCTGCGACTTCGCTTTTCTTTGTGAACAATTTCCACTGGCTCCAGAACAAATGCTTTTGCATCATCTTGTACCAATGTCGTTTCATTTCCAATTTCGTTCCCTAGTGAAAGCAACATAGTTTGATTACATTACTTCACAAGGACAAAAAGGAAGCAAAACTTTAGAAATAGTATTATCAATGGCAGAGGTCAGCTGAAAATAGCCATTTACTGATTTAGAAACATCTTGCTACATTTACCCAACAAAATAATTATTGTCTTTTGGCTGGAAGATGCACAATTTGAATAAGGTAACTATTAACTAGCTGTGGGACACTGCCAATAGGATATACCATATTTTATTACGTATAAGCCATGGGGTTTTTCAGGTTTCAGTTTAATTTTTCTTTGATTCAGAGGCACAAAGTTAGGGGTGCAGCTTGTACATGAGATCTTTCAGGGGTTTTTTTACCTTCCAAAAAGCCTTCAAAATACTTCACAAAAACACATACAAAGTAAAGATTGGATAATAAAAGAATACCATGGCCTCTGTAACTGGTTTCTTGATCACTGTTGACCAGATATAATTTCACAACAAATCCTGTATTTTAACGAAGAGCTTTGCTTCACATTTTTAGTGTTTCTGGCACTGTGATTTCCTGAAAACAGACAAAAATAGCTTGAAAATGTCTTCCTTTACAGTTCATGGTCATCCAAACTCTATCAATTTTGCAAAAACTTGAGCTAAACATGCGCCAAACTTGGAATAATAATGGAAAAACAATGGGTCACCCCACTGTCATTCTGAACCTAACCAATCACACCAGCATAATTGTATTGTTATATTTTTGTGCAGTGCTACACAGCAAAACACCCCAAATTTGGCCTCCATCTTGGATTGGTGTAGAAAACTGCTGATCACAACATTTGCAGGTTCAAATATGGCCACCAGGTGAGAGAGTTCTGTGATATTCACATTTTTCTGAGCATGTTTTCGCACTAAATTTTGCCTAAAGAAGCAATGTTTTTTGCTGAAAAGTGATGACAGATCTCTAAACTTAGGGTGCAGCTTATACATGAGGTTTTTCCATTTCAAAAATTCTGAAATTACAAGCTCTCTGGCAGCCTCCCAAGTTGGGTTGCAGCTTATATGTGATAAAATACAGAAGGAAAATACTAGTGACATGACCAAACAAATGCTCAAGAACTGAGGCAAATGGAATGCTCTCAGTTTTGTATAACTTGGATCGTACAGCACATTTTCAAGGTAACAGCGATCTTGCCGATCACCTAAACTTGAGTTTGATATGCTGAAAATAAAAATTGGCAGTGGCTATTTTGACACTTTTGTTTCTTAAAAAATCGAGGAGTGTCTTGAGTTCATACTTTTCCTGGCATATTTCAAGCATTTTAAAAAATCCTAAAAATATTTGAAAATGTTTTAAAGATGTACTGGGTTCATACACTTTTCAAGTTTCAAAATTCCAGGACTTGCCTGGAGTTCTTTCAGGAATTTTCGAGGAGTTGCCAATAGAATTTTGAAGTCAAAATGCAGGTATACATGTATGAAAATTAATTTCTCATCAATTTTATTTTTGAAAGAAGAAAAGAAAAATATGTATGGATTTACATGATTTTCCAGGGATTTTAAAGGAGTCAAGATCAAATACCAGGACTTTCAAAGACTGTCAAGGAAAAATAAAAATTTAAGTACTTTCCAGAAATGTACAAACCCTGAATGTATTTTTTCTGGAGAAAATGAATAAAAATTTATAGTTGTAGGAGTTTTCATGAATTAGTGTAAACTTCCAAGATTTTCAAGTACTTTCTAGCAAGAAACAAAATCCAGCACTTTCCAGGAAGAGTACAAACCCTAATAATATCATAAACTGAATTTTACCTGCTGTTTCTTCATCTTCCTGAGAAGTATCTTTCTCTTTTACTTCATCCGATTTTTTCTCAGCTTCATCAGTGAGGTTAAGGTTGATGTCTATCGGCTCCAGAGGTATATCTTCTGGCATGGTGGTTGGCAAGTCATCAAGGCCAATCATTTCCTCACCAAATCCATCCCTTAGGAAATCAACTCCTTCTCCACCAAAACCATCATCATCTCTTATAGATACTAGGTGAATACAGGTTCAAATTATTAGTTGTATAAATAATTATAAAATACGGTAGATATAACACATGCTGTGATGGCTAACAGTAACAGATGGCAAAATGAGTGTTTATATCAGAGGATAAAGGCACTTATTTTATCTTCCTCTTATTTCCATTTTAAAAAAGCAATACAAAATCGCTGCTTGTGTCTTTAAACTGTGATATAAGTATGCCGAAAGTTGTAGAGCACTCAAGAAGCATGAGCAAAACTTCTCTCTATAAACTCCTCTAAAACTTCTTTAATGCTCCATACCTGCCGGTGTGTTTATATCACAGTTTATAGACACTTACAGCTGTTTTATATTGCTCAAATTAACACAGACAAATGGATGAAGTGATAGATGCTTGGACAGATGGCTGGATGGATGGTTAGATGGATAAGTCCTCAAGGTTGTCTAACAGACAGGATACTAAGTTACATGTAGAAAGGACAGACAGTCGGATAAAATAATGGATAGATTGAACCCAGACTTAATGCTACAACATTTCCTACTTTGCTCCATGGAAGTGGAAATGGTAAAGTGAAAAAGGCATTCAAGTAAACATAATTAAGTTAGATCTCCAGTTAGAACTCCTTACCCAGGTCCCGCTCCAGCCAAAAAAACATTTATAATGACTTGTATTGTCCCATACTCATATGATAATTATTATTTTTGGCTGATAAGATCATTCTTGTGTTTTCAAAATCAACACTGAAAATTCATACACTAGTACACTGTAAGACCTTGAACATTAATATATACAGCATGTTGGCTTCTTTTTTGGGAAATATTTTGGGTCTAAGCCTGAACTCCTTCTCTGCATCATGTTCATGAGATTGTTAATTGTTTTTAAAATTTCTGTAAAAATCGTACCATTTTAATAGAGGTGGACAACTATGGTATGTTACAATTGTTCAGTAAGTGACAGTACTAGTTAATAGCTACTAGCATGACATATGATACAATGTCTTTGATATATATTTTACAATATTGAAGATAGAATTTGATAAGACTCCATTTGATCGATTGTTTTGTGCCTTGCCTCCCTGCAAAAAAATAAAACATGGCCATGGTGCCCCTTGAAGATTTTGAAAATTGCCTTGGTGGCCTGCAATTTTGTAAAATTATTGAGGCCAAAATTGCATGCCCTCAAAGCCATGGATTTCAAGCCCTGGTGCCTGTGTTGCTTGATGTTACTTGTTGTCATGTTTAACACTATCTAGTTCACTCATCAGTGACTCAAAGTTAATCAAACTCTTAACACCCCAAAAAATCCCTGCTTTAATTTTGGCGCCAAAAAAATCCCACAATTTTTCGTTGACCCAAAAAATCCTTTCGAACCTAAATTGCATACCCAAAAAATCTGTTGGACCCCCCGTCATAAAGATACTCAAGTATATCCCCTGGGATATGCACTCACCCTTCTTATTATCCAAGATGCTATCTCTGACTTCTTTGGTATCATCATGATCATCAGTGGTGATTTTTGACTGATCCTTACTGGACAAAAACTGTGACTCATCTGCTTGCCCAGCACGCCATATTTCTTTGTCATTGTCGTCAAATGGGATATCACCAAAACCATCATCACCAATGAGTCCAACAGTAACAATGTCTTCCTTCATTGTAATTTCTTCGATCCGACTCTGATTTAGAGTGAGCTGGGCCTGAATATCAACCTCACTGTAGAATAGAGAGCAGCACACACTTTAAAAATTATACACAAAAAAGATGTGGTTCATACAGAAATTTAAGTTTGATTTTCAGGACTTTTCAAGGATCAAATCTGTTTTTCAAAACCTTCCCACTTCTTCAAATCAACTCCATTTGTTTCATGTGCAAGTGCATGTATGTTTTGTGCTAAGCCATTGGTCAATAATGTCACATACTATTTTCTCTCTCACCCGAGAGCCTTGGAAATGCAGGGATTCGACTGAATGGGTAACAAATGTTAGAATTATTGCAATCTGTCACAGAGAACTGACTTTAGAGCAAGTGTAGGATATAAAATATTTGCAATATTGCTTCAATATTTCTCTCTCCCAAATTCAAGGACTTCTGGCAGAAATTCAAGTACTTTTCAAGGACTTCTTGAACTTTCACGAAATTCAAGGACTTTTCAAGGCAACCCTTAAAATTCAAGGACTTTTCAAGCATGTGCAAACCATGAGAGAACAGGGTTGCCACAGTGAAGGGCAGATAAGTAACTCCATTTCTGTTCCATGCCCATGTAGTGGTGAAATCTATGTTATCCCCTTATTCCGCCTCAGTTCAATGCAATTCTTTCCAAGTATTTATATTTTTTTCCTCAGAGAACAGAAATTTGGTTGCATCTGAGAGAGTGAAAAGTTCTGTCAGCTGTGACATTTTAATACATATGCTAGGTTCTTCACAACATGAAGCCAGAGTCAAGGGATAAATGATATGGTTTTGAGGCCCTGTGTAAACCCTGTATTCAACACAAATATCAAGTGAAGTCTATCTTACTCTGTAAATTACCTCAAAATTGGTAGTCTTGTTGTCAAGACCTAGAAAACTTCAAGGACTTTCAAATACTTCTTTCAACTTTTCACAGCTTTCAACTACATGGGCTTTGAGATCTATGTCATTCTGTAAATTGCCCCAAAATTGGTAGTCTTGTTGTCAAGATCTAGAAAACTTCAAGCATTTTCAAATACTTCTCTCAACTTTTTTTCCAGCTTTTAACTACACAGGCTTTGAGATCTATGAACCGACAAATGAACTATACCTACTTTATTTCTGGAAGCATCATATCCAAATCTGTAAACACTTCAGGTAATGTGACTGCAGAAAAAGCCAATTCCCGGCCTTCTTCAGGTAAATCCACCACACCTGGTCTGAAAGCCATCTTTATCTTCACAAATGCTTCTGTACAATCTGCCAGCAAGTACTTTGCCTTTCTGGAATAGATTCTGACTACCCCAAGGAGTAGGTGTCCAGAGGTTCGGAGGGCCATTTTCACTTTTGGTGATATTATACTTTCTACTGAGGACTTGACGTCAGTTTCAAAGACATGTGCCTTGCTTAGCTTCTTCTCCCAGTGGGCAGCAAGCCATACTCTGGCCAAAGGCCCTTTCTTGGCCAAAATAAAATTGTGAAAAAACATGCCGACTGTTGGGTCTGGTGGGAAAAAAAGAAGTAAAACCATCGTTATAAGATCTGGAATAACACTTTTATAGAATCCTGCCATGCCGCTTAGCTGTTCCCATTAAGTCCACCCTCTTGCTCTTATTCAGTCACAGAACTGACCTTAATTCACTAACTTATTACATTAAAATCCCACATTAAAGCCCTGGGCTTATACTTGTTCGTAAGGGGTTTTGGGTGGGCTTATAAACAAGGGGGGGGGGCTTATACGCGGAATACAAAAAACGTTTGGGAAATACCTCCCAGAAATGAACAGTTGAATAGAACTTTGTGATATAAATACTTGTAATGTTATTAGTATCTATACTATGATTAAAATTATTGTTCTAAGTTCCACTTGCATTATAGCTTCCTAACTTTTGATTGTGTGTATGCAACACTTGACTTAATAGGCTGACTAAAAGTGTACAGTTGTCACTATATTTTGCATACAAACTGGAATTTTTACAGCTAAATTGCAAAATCCCAATTTTTAGTAAGTGGACTAAACCTCCATCTAAAATTTTCATAATCCACATCCCACTCATAGTGTGATCCTAAGTCCTCCCTTATTTTCCTACAAATCCCACTGGTCTTGTTCCTGAGATACAACTATTGATCTCGCAAGCAATTACAGTTTCTGAATGACAACATCTAAACTTGGCTCAAAAGCAGATAAAATAAACTGCATCTCCATAAACACATGCGCTGGAAGAGCTCCAGTTGTTTTCAGGAATATTTAAAGCTTCATAAAGGTAAGAACTCTGATATCTGATAGCCTTCTAGATAACAGGAAAAAAGCAACCAGAATTTCATTTGTTGCATTCGATCAACTTTGCTGCATACAATCAATTTTAATGAAAACTAAACTTGCACAGAATTCCGAAAATATGAAAAGGGGAAGGTGGAAGTTTGGAATTGAGATAGATAATCCTTACTGATCAAATTTTGATCCACCAAATCTTGTATTATATTTACCATTTTCTCATGAGAATGGGGACCTAACAAAAACAAGGGTTTATAAAAAGGCTTTGAGTTTAATTTAGAAACCTGTATTGTACATACAAGTGGCTCGATTTTATCTCCCTATCTATGACCTACTATATTTTGCCGATGCTTCAACAGTCAACTCTGACACAAAAAACCAGAGTGAAATTTTAAATGCTACAAACCTTTGCTATCATTATATACACTCACATTGTTTCAATGTTTGTTTTATCTTTGCCTAGAACTTCAAAGGCATCAAGTACAAACCGATAGACGTCGCTGTAACGGGCCATTCTGGTCATAATCTGTTCCACGTTACTCGAATACGACACGAAAGCTACTATTGACAAATAAAACATTACAACTTCCTGTAATTGGGAACCAGCAGCAAACTTGACGAGCGACTGCAGAGTCAAATTGTATTGAAAAACTTCATTTTACGAGATTATTGATATCACAACGTTTCAATTCAATGTGTGTGATATGCATATGAACTGAAAATTGACAACAGAAACCGTTCTATATGAAGGAAGTCTCGTCTAATTCGAATGGTCTGCAGCAAAGATGGCGGGTAAATATGATGAAATGTACCCGGGGAACTGGGATTGAAATGTATTGCAGCCATAATTGCAGTTATAGTCCGGGTATTTTAAGTCATAATTTCTCGATTTTACACCAACCTGAAACAACTCTTCAGGAGAAAACCTAACCTGCTACATTATTCGAACACATAGCATTACTTGTTTACCCATGTGCCAAGAAAATATGTATGAAGCGCCCGAACAAGTTCGTTGTCGTTCGGAAGTGTTACTTGCACGCACTTGTCCATATTTAGTACAACACTTATTCGAGAAAAAGCTAGTTCCCTGCACGTCTTTTTTAACAGTTGTATACTTTCACTAACTTACACTGCACGAAGAAGACTTTGTAACTTTTGTATAAGTGCTTCATTCATCCCCGAGGCATATTACAAAACCGACGCTCTTGAACAGGACGCGATAGTTGTGTTACGTTCAGGCGCGAAATCTACAACTGCTGAAAAGCAACCTAATCGCTATTTGAAACGGCAATGTATCTAAACTATTGCAACATTAACTAAACATACGTTTTAAAATTGGATCTTACCTTTCAGAAATACGTTAAAATATGGTCAAAAACTCTCTCCAAATTCACAGTAGCGTTTTCACCTTTTGTTATTCAAGATGGCAGCCCATTTCGAATGCTAAATGAATTCCCGCCGAAACAAAAAGTCACGTGACACACGCAACCGTTCGGTCTTTTCGGCGGGGGTTGCTATGGTAACTGTTTGTCTGAACAGGAACCGCGCGCATTTTCCTAAAAATTTCCCGCGCTTTTCAGCGTTCACTGTTAGGACTGTTGGTGTTTCTCGTGGTTATTCACGACAAAAGGGACCGTTCATTATTTATCGTGCAGGGCGAGGAGAAATTA
This sequence comes from Epizoanthus illoricatus, assembly GCA_026546655.1. Taxonomy (NCBI): domain Eukaryota; kingdom Metazoa; phylum Cnidaria; class Anthozoa; order Zoantharia; family Epizoanthidae; genus Epizoanthus; species Epizoanthus illoricatus. The sequence goes on from JANVCK010188738.1 coordinate 10,094, forward strand.
GATCAGGTTTAAATTTTTAAGAGGCCCCCCCTTGAGGTAATCCAATTTTTTCAAGGCCCCCTCCCTCAAAATCAACTTTTTATAAATACTGCAAGATCACTACAACAAACCGTTGAGGATGCCGGATCTATTGCAGACCTGGATCAGTAAATATCTTCAAAAAGACATCAAAAACACTGCACACTGATCCTTAGTGACCGGTCATTAAATATGACGGCCGGAGGGGAGGATAGAGGAGGAATTCATTTGGGTCTGAAATTTTTATAGACCACCCTTGCTACAAGCAAAAAATTTTGAGGTCCCTCCTACTAAATATCATATGAAGTTTGCAAAATATCACCTTGCACGAAAATGAAAACGGTCGGGGGTAAGGGGTCATGAAAATTTTGATCGAAATTGAGGGGGATCATATGTTTTTGCTGTTGTTTATGATGAATCTTGCCAGCCCACCCCCTGGCATAAATAATGAATGGCCCCTTAGGGGTAGAACTGGAGGTTGACCTTGTAGCAGGGGAACGAATTTGTGCCGGGAGGATGGATGAGGGTAAACTGACCAATCCATGCCGTGACTTAATTTAAAGAACAAGATCATATCCAGATATTCGTGCATGTCAGTAGCAGATTAGTAACACTGACAGTGTTC
>JANVCK010188849.1:0-29043 GCA_026546655.1 Epizoanthus illoricatus
TAGTTGGGTAACACATTAAACAAACACCTTGTATGACAGATTAGAATAAGTCTAAAAAATGTGACGCTAAAGTATTTAAATCTCTACGGACTTTTGCACGAATAAGTTTTTTTGCAGATACAACTGATTTAATACTGATGTTGTGCTTATGATTTTTGAAACCAGCAGTAACATCTGTAGCCGCTTACTTATTCAAAGAAATCTCTGTGAATGACTTACAATACAACTGCACGACGCCTGTGTCTTGGTGAGTGTTAAGACAATTTATATTTTGTATCATGTTAGCTAATACCCCTTGAACCACTGTCTCGCAGAACCACAAGAACAACTTTTGTTCGGCTTCATCAGCATCTAATCTTATTATACAGGAAATCAGCTGAGAGGTAATATCTGCATGTCAGTGAAATGTTGCTTTACAAACGTTGCAACTACGTTTCAGAGTATGGGTCGTATAGTCAAAACTCGGAGTGAAGAAATTAACGGGGTCTGTGTCAGCTGTAAGAAATGAGTATCATGCACCAAAGACTTGCACTGTTCACAAAATGTAAAACTGATTCTGTTATGGAATTTCGGCCAACTGCATGGTTCGAAAGTTATACTTGGTGGGAATTTTTACTCTTCGGTTGTAAGAAATGAGTAACACCAAATACTTACTTTTTACTTTACTTTATTAAACTTCCATTGTACAAAATTAAAAAAATTTAAAATGGGATAAAAAAAAGTACAATGAGGCAAGCCTACTCTTCAAGAGATATATAAAACGAATTGTCATGTTATTGGTTTTTGTTAACTGGTTCGAAAGTTAGGCTTGATGAGAATTTTCAACTCTTCAGTTTTAAAAACTGAGTAACATCGAATTCTTCTCTTTTTCAAGAGATGCAAAATAAATGGTCATTTTATGAGTTTTTTCAAAAGGTTCTAGGTTTAGGACATTGCTAGATTTGTCTATATATAGTATTTTTGCCAGTAACTAAGTTTTAAAATAGTTGTATTCAGTGTAGTAACAGCAGAAGAAGTCTGTGGTAGATACCAACACGAAGTTACACTCGATATCTTGCTTCTCACTAGATTAAAATCTGCTGGTTATATCACTTCATACACCTTGGTTTGACCTTATACGGAGATACCTTGTTAGAGAAGCTACCGATTTGTTTTTAGTCGCAAGGAACACCTGTTAAGCCAGAGTTACATCTGTTGTCAGAACTGAACAAAAATAACGTTAAAATAGCTTTTTGTTGCTGTGGGATCAATACTTCTTCTGAGCAGGAAAATAGGATTTATGAAAAATAAAAATGAAAAAAAGTTGCCTTAGCTTGATAATAAAAAAACAATTATTCCACTCGCGTGGCTGAGCCAATCGAGCTGAAAAGAGAGAGATATTAACAGAGACAGAGAGATAGAGACACACAGAGACAGAGACAGAGAGAGATATTATTATTAACAGAGACAGACAGACAGAGACAGAGAGAGATATTGACACAGACAGAGAGAGATATTAACAGAGACAGAGACAGAGAGATAGAGACAGAGACAGAGAGAGACATTAACAGAGACAGAGATAGAGACACACACACACAGACAGACAGACAAACAGACATAGACAGAGAGAGATATTAACACAGACAGAGAGAGAGACAGAGAGAGATATTAACAGAGACAGAGAGATAGAGACACACAGAGACAGAGAGATATTACTATTAACAGAGACAGACAGACAGACAGAGAGAGATATTATTAACAGAGACAGACAAACAGAGACAGAGAGATATCAAAAGAGATAGACAGACAGAAACAGGTAACAACAGAGGCAGATAGAGACAGAGAGTGTAAACGAGTGAGTGAGAAAATGGGCAAGAGGAAGACATTATAAACAAGACTAAGAAATATTTTACTTTACATTAAATATTTGTTTGTCTGTTTGCTACAGTACGATACGTATTCTTGAAAGTACAAGTAGGATTCAAAGTAGTGATGGCAAGACAACGCAAACAATATACCTCGATAGTTACGAGTCAGCAGTTAGGATGCCTCTGATTATAAACATTACCCTGAATACATGTTGCAAGAAAGTGCAAGTGTTGTGGAGTGATAGAAGGTCATAGGAGGGTCAGTAAGATTTTAACAAACTTTTAGTAAGAAATTGGTTTTAGTTATAGGGGTTGTCAATAATAATATCAAAGTTACGAATCTTGCTATTGCTATTGTTTTATTATTAGATGTAAGTACACATGGTACACATCTCAGTGAAACTGAAAGCTGGAACTTGAGCCGGAAAACATCGTACATGATACATTTTTGATTGACTATAAATTAAAATAGGCAACACTTTATAAGAAAGTTATAAAATTGTACAACGGAAAAACTGGCTAATGTTACAGTTAGAAGATAATAAAACTTCAAAGACAACTTCTGTTGTCTTATTCGTCCTACTATCATTGTGAGATGGCTTGCAGTTTATTTGATTAATCAAAACGAATATAAATGTAAGATACATTTACACATGTGAGAGAGAGGGAGAGAGAGAGATGAAAGGAAACTAAGGACACATACCACAAGTAGTTTGCTATACATAGCTATTATGGCAGTATATTGTGCGATTGAAAAGAAGAAGCTTCCCAGCAAAGAATATACTAGTCCCATTATGGAGGAAATAATAGGGTACTGACTTCTGGACGCTTGCCAACTCACTAAATTATGTATGAGTCATAAAAATCAGTTGAGGGAGACTTGTAAACTCCTTACTGGTCATTGACTCTTTATTCAGTCGTTTGACAAAAGAGGTAGAAGAACTAAGCTAGAGTTATCTATATACTTATATACTTAAACTTTAAACTTGAACTACTTAATAATAACATATTATCTAAAACCAAACGTAATACATTTGTTATTTTATAGACGGTATCAAATATTGCTCAGACAACTCCAACCCCCAGTATGTTCGTTTATATATCATCGATAAAACCGAGGTGATTACTAAGATTGGATTCCGGATAAAATTAGCAGGAGTTGTCGGGTATGCAAGAATCAATATTATATTTATGGTTGAAAAACGTTTGACAAACTTACACTCCGCAATCGTGCGGTTATCTACAGATTCCTTCACTTTAGCAATGACCCAATTGTTCCCCATCGTTCTCTTAAAATTACCACAAATTATGTTGTTTGCAGTCAAGGTGACAAACCTAATTGTAGGTTGCATATAGAACGATCGAGTTTTGATGTAGGTTCAGTCGTCTTTTGAAGCAGACCATCCAGTCTAAAAATATCATTTTGAAATTGTTGACAACAAGACAATTTGATAATTGGCGCCACACACAAGTGGTATCGTCTGAAAAAAGCTATGTAATAGACATTACAGCTGGCTGTTTCCTGTTAAGGTTTGTCATAAATCATCGATCACAGACATCATTAAACAATGGGGAAAATGAAGGAAATGGAAAACGTTCTCATTAAAATCGCTAATGGGTGTAGATTTGGTCAGGATTTAGAAATGCGACGCCGTAAAATGGCTCCGAAACCCCTCCTTTTCTTATTATTTCTATATTGCTCTCCCAAAAATGAATTGGTCGTTACAAATTGAGATCGGAGCGAAAGTTAACTTTCAAATAAACAAAATAATCCTTGTCTTCTATTGTAATTTTTATTTTAACTGAAGTTGCCTAAACCTCAAAGTGTTGTTTTCTAAATGGAAGTATTTTTAAAACGTAGATCACTTACTTGTCAAAACAATTTATGCAAATCATTAATTTTTTAAAATTTATTTTCAAGCTGTGAATGAAAAGGGTGAACACTATTTTTCCTTGGCCAACCTTTGGCCATAATTGGCGAGAAAAATCAGGAACCTTGAAAGTCGCTTTGGCTTTTAACTGATGTGATTGATATATTTTGTTAATCTCGACAAGACAAGACATGCTTATCGTTTTCCCCTATACATTTCTTTGCCCGTAGGCCTTTTGTTTGTCGAAACTGCTCCACAGATACGCGGGTGTATTTTCTTTGATTTCTTGTGTACACATGCACGTTCTTTTTTCGTAAACTTTCCATACTTGTAGCCATGAATAGGCCACAACTTGAAACACCTGAAGTGTTTGTCTAACGGACTTGTCGGATACACGCTTCATCAACTCTGAAACGAGAAAAATTGTCGCGTGTACGAGACTAGCTTCTTGGAAAGAGAAGTTTTTAATTTGTTTTGTTCATTAGTGAAAGTGCTAAAGAAATACTGAGTATCATTCAAACACGACCTTATGTCACCCTATTACCATTAGTGACGATACGGATGATAAAGTAGCTTTTAGTTGGCCAGTTCTTGTGAATTCCGTGTTGGAAGCCACAGGAAGACTTTGATATTATATCGTGTTCCCTTTTTACGTAACAAGTTAAGATTGCGTATACTGCATGGGTTTGTATACATACAACCCAATACTAACACTACCGGTGGGTTTGCACGCACGCAGTAACCCTCTACAGCCATACTAACAACATGGCAATAGCAGTATTCTAAACTCCATCGAAAGATGTAGCCATTATGATAACGAATAAATCGCAAATTCCGTTAACTGTTTTGGTATGTTATATTAGATGGCTTCTTGCCAGCGCCGGGAATATCGATGCAATTACATACGTATACATACATGCATTTTCTATTCCCTTCCAGAGTCTAAGATTTATATTTTTGCTAATATCATTCATTTTATGGATATTATTACGATCCACGAAGATGATACATTATTTTATGAAAGTTACTTGTGATGCAATATTCCTCAAATTGTAATACATTCCAGCTGATGGAAATAGCATGCAGTTCACGCTCACGCTCATAGCAGAATCAAAATGAAGATGTTGACACACCTTTCGGCGCAGACCAGATGAAACTTTTACCACTAAAAGCCGTAATGAGTATTATTCACAGAACAACAGTTTTAACCCTTTTTGGACTACAATACACAATATAGGTTGCAAAATTCGAAACAATTATTGCCGTGATTTCCACGAGGAAGACGAGGAAATCTGTTGTGTGAGAGGTGCAGGAATCGATAATTACTATATAAAGTTGTTCTCTGATACTGGTCTGCGGCTTGCCACATAGGTTGTTACTATGTTGGTCCGCAAGACTGCAATCTCATCATTCCCATGTACAAACTGTATTTACCAGACTTAGGTAGTAAACCAAACTGGTTGTAACAGAGTAACCGTACTTCCCAAGACTACGTTACAATAGTAAATGACCCAGAAACCAACTCGCGAGACAATACTTGTAACATGATTACAATTACATATAACAACAGCTTTGTTAGCTATAGAGATACAGTTCTTTCCAATCCTAGGAAATTCCTTCGATTTGAAGAACGTATCCGTTTCATTCTTATACGTATATATTATCAGTGTTACTGCTTCTGTGTTTTCGAAGAAATTAATCTTATAAATGGTATCTCCAATGATACCGCACTCGCACCAAGAAGCAAGTTGGGCTCGGCTAATTCGGGTGATCCTCTTTACGAGATTTTTCTGTCACTTGTAATGAGAGCATAACCACAGAAATTACACATTTCAAAGGTAGCGATTTAGAGCTTTCACTTGTGTAATTGTAAGCTAATACAATGCATTTGCTGTTTTAATGTTTTCAGAGTTACCGACACCAATAATTAGAATGTACTCACCGAAATAGCTACCATTAGTCGACATTAGTCAAACTTGAATGGCCACAACTTGGGTCAGTTCTTCCATTGCCCATATCAGTCTGTTATGTACAGATTCGCAGTGCATACACGTCAAGAAGGAAGGCTTCCCTTCAAACGAGAAAACTGACATGATAACTGACCCCGAGTTGTAGCCCAGTAAACGTCAAATCTTTATAATTGGTCTTGCGGTTCGTATAGCCAGTAGGAGTTGCTAATAGTCCCGCCACTTAAACAGAAAATGTCTCCATTCATTCTACGCTAGTTTGCACACAATCTGCATGTAAATGTTGGCACTGGAAGAGAAAAAGTGCTGCTCTTAAAGTTATTAACAGTTTCAAGTAACTTGGAGCAGTAAATATTGCATTGCAGTGAACACTTTGCTCGCCATCATTTATACATACACTTCACCAACCCTGAAGCATATTCCGTGAACAGAAATGTAGAGTATAGCTCCTCAAAAATGAAGGCTTCATTTGGTATATTTAAGTATTAGTTCTTCAATTCAGAATCCTTAGCACAAAGTACACACACTCACAAAGGGTCTTGACTCTGTTTATTAAGTTAGTTTTCTAGCCTGAAGCAATCGGAATAGAATCGTTAACAAGAACGAAATTATACCCTGGATCGAAAATTACTGCGTTGATTACATGTTCTAACATTTGTATTGTATTGGTATTAAATTAGGATCACATTCCTAACTTGCAAAAGCTCTCGATATGTATCTTTCCATAGTTTTGTACTTTCGTTTTAATTTGTGTCAAAAATATTTGATAATGATCAAGCCCTCTGTCTGATTTAGTAGTGGCGACCGACTTCAGGTATTTAATATTTGCAGAATGTTCTGAAAGATCGTCTACTAGACTGGGTGTTGTGGCATATGCACATATTTTATGGAAGACTCAATTTGTTTTTATTTGTTTTTTTTCTTATCGTAAAGGTTTATTATTGTCTTGCGAGAGTAAATGATTACGTAAAACTCAACTCAATCTTAGGACAAACTCTAGGGATGTGTTCGTGCTCAGTTGGATAATTTGACGTGTAAGAAGGACATTTAATTATTATATTGATCGAGGACCACTGCTTTGTTATATCAAGAGTAACATTAGCAAAAGACGCGACGAACAATTACATGAATCATGATGAAGCTCAACATATATAGCATGCCCCATGCTTTGCATTGCATTGGGGACGGGTTTTCAATTTTTTTTAATCAAAGCGGTATAATTCACCACAAATTTTCCAACAATGCACTGCATGAGCTAATCGTAAAAACACAGTGGTGTCCAGAGTAAGCTACTTGGAAGCAACCTACAAATTGTATCCAAACAAATGTAAATATATAGCCATAGGTCTTCATTCAGTTCTTGGATTTTGAGAATGTAAAGAATGGAATTTTAATTTAATCACGTTCACTAAATCTTTTATGAAACATTTTTCATATCGCTGTTGGTTTCGTATTTGGCACTGATTTTTTTTTTATAAGACTTAGCCCTTTGTGATTGTGAGCAGTGAACGGTTTACTGGGAAGCATGTGTTAAGATACGATGCACTTTTAGGAGTGCTACTGCTAGACATTTGTCGTGTGAATTTTTTCACATGCATGGATGTCATTTTGCTTCTCGCGCCTTTCCTAACATGCCCTCAGGATATGTTTCCACGGTATGCTTCTGAAGCTCTTGTGATAAATACTAGTTGCTGTTGATAAACTTTGAATACGCACAGTTAGTCCTAAACGGCCAACTCCTTAAGCTTAAGTTGCATTTTTAATGACATGTAAATTTGAAGAGCACGTCTTTGTTTTATAAATTTTTATAGCGCAATAATATATATCCTGTTATGCAACGGCGAAATAGGTATTTCTGCAACTAGCTAGTATGGTACTGTACTGAACAGCAAAACATCTATTTGCATGATAAGATAGTATAAAGTGGCATTAATCCATGCTGACAGAACCTTCACTGGAGGTGGCGTTTGTATAGCTTTACGCTTTACCATTCACACATTGCTTACCTAACTAGACAGCTTATCACAGTGATGAGCGAAGCTTATTACATGCTATATCATCGCTGAAGAAGGTGTTGGATTATACCTAGATTATACCTGTCATTTTCAGTTTGACATTAAGCAGCTAAAATTCGAGAATGGATAATAAAATAAAGGCAGTGCTATATAGTTCTTATTTGGAGCTGTAAACATTTCAGGTTATCCAGTAAAGTGAATAACAAAATATATTACTAGACTGTACTACCTCATATGGCAGTGAAAAGTTTGAATGTTCAAAAGTTCAGTGAAAGAGAAAATATAAAAGTATTTAGCTGTTTGATACCTGCGTTAGTTATGACAAAATTCTATTGCGGAAGACAGTTTTCCAGCAGTTTTTGCGTCACATGTGTAAGTTTAGATATGCAGAAAAGCATTGTGGGGTCAACATGTATTACAATCACTCGGGACAGTTCTGAAGCTTGAGGTCCAGTAATTGAGCGGAAGTCTTTATGTGGCACCTTAGCAACAGTGCTCGATTACTGCATTGTGAATGTGATAGCACACAAACATGTAGTTGTAGCATTTTCCACACTGTTTTTTAGAAATCTTGGGAGCCAAAGGCATGCGGCAGAGGTCGCGCTGTTGGTATATGCGGATATGATTGAAAACAGGTCGATGGGCCTGCCAGTGTCAGTGAAGCTATGAACATGATGATTAGATCACAACAATGAATTTATCAAATATTTTAGGCAAAATTTAAGACAAGCTCAGCATCGTATTTTAGACAAGACAGGAGTGCAAAGAAACCATGTTAACCTAAAGCAAAGACTCTGCAAATAAGTTTTTTTGGATGGATTGGAATGTTTGCTTGAGATATCTGAAAGAAAATTTAAACAGAAAAAGACAATATAAATTTAGAATAATCCGAACATGTTTAAGGTAACTGTAGCTATCCATGACTTTGGGTTTAGCAGCTTATCTAAAAAGAATGCAACCAGACTAGTGGTAGTAAGGTATTTGTATTAAATCTTTTGATCCTCTCTGACGCTCACCAGATGTACAATATTTCAAGATTACTTCAGACTAAATCAAAGATCGCAACGTTCTAACATTGAATTAACAAGGAACTGAAGTATTCCATACTATCGTTAGTGCGTCCAGTGGTGAATGCAGATTAGTATTTCGGTTCTAAATGACAGTTATTTCATAGTAACAAATACAGTATCTGTATTATATCGCTGCCAAGGCCCAAATTGATTTTATGTTTGAAATTATTTTTCTGACGGGCTGAACACGCATTGAGGGGGGCCAAATTAGATATCCTTTTACTGAAACGTGATAGGATACATTCCATTCCGGCCTTTGGGATACAAAAATTTGGCAACAGAATAATTTGAATGTCAATATTTTCTTATTAGAATCCGGGTTAGAATTGTTGTTTTAAGTTGTTGATGCGAGTTCGTTTTCAATTTAAAACTGACTTATGCATTTCGGTTGTTGAGTAAAATAATTGTTTTGGCGTTACCACAGTTTTTAAAATATCTATGATAACTTCACTGAGGTTGATATTAAAATGTAACGTTGACATTGTATGTTTTTGCCGTGAAGGTTGAGGTCTGGCTCACATTTTCTCTAGTTCTTCGATAGCATTATGTCTTAACCCTTGCCTCTAAAAGACAATGGAACTAAACCAGAATGTCCGAACTTTTGAACCAGTTGTCAATTGATGAAAGCCCACGGCATGACCATTCATTTTGCATCTCTTGAAGAGTAGAAGTGTTTCGTGTTAGTCATTTCTTACAACTGAATAGTTAAAGAGTCCCACCAAGCCAGTTAAAGAAAATCTATAACATAACCATTCATTATGCAGTGGCTCTGAAGAATATCAGTGTTTGGTGTTATTTGTTTCTGACAACTAACTGACGGTTGAAAATTCCAACTAAGCCTATCCTTTGAACCAATTGATGAAAACCTATAACATGACCATTCGTTTGACATCTCTTGAAGAGTAGAATTGTTTGCGTTACTTGTTTCTTTGAATTGAATAATTGAAAACTTGCATAAAATTTAAAAATTTTGGTCTTTAAAAATTTAGCAGGATAAGTGTGAAGTGTTAACTTGTAAGTGATATTTGAAACCTAACTATTTCTTGAATCTATAAAGAGAATAGTCTTGCTCTGGGACAGTTTTTATACCAGATCTTTCTTTACGCTTCATGTGTTTGAAATCAGATATTTACTTCAGCGAAGCTGCACGCGTGCAGTAAAGCATTGATCAATCTTTATTTTCAAACTAAATGCCCATATATTTCCCTGCCGAAATCATTAAAAGATTTAAGCATAAATATTTTTATTTTCTACAATGCCTTTTCCCAAGCCGCACAAGGATTTAGCTTTTGAGCAACACATGTTAATCCATTGCTTCTCAGCTTAGCAAGAAGCACATTATATATTGTTGCTTAGCACTTGTTATCTGTTCATTCGACTTCGCGCGTCACTTGTATAGGCCCCGAAGTGGGAATGGATACAAAACAAAGGCACTCACAAGACAATATTCTAATATATATTATAATTATATTACAATTTCTATTCGAGTTTTGAGCAGGGCGTGTGCATCACTCTCTATTCAGTGAATTATTTGCAACACAATGGAATTGCTCGTTTCACCAATATATAATAATGGTAGTGATTCATTCGACTACGGTTTTATACGTTTCTTCTTTTTATTTTGTTTATATACTGACTGCTATGACGTCCGATTTTCTTGCAACTGCCCAATCGAGAGAAACAATTACAGTGTTTCATAAACTTTACGTTCTGCATGTATACATACCGAATTCAACGCAAGATATTTCCTTTTACTGCTGGATATCCGATTTATAACGGAAATTGTTTCTGTGGCCTGTGACTTCTAATATTTGTTTTTGTTTTTGTAGTTGTAAAGCAAAATCTACCTCGTTTTGAAAAAGGAATTACCTTTTCTGCTTGACGATCAGTATTCTGGTCAGTACATCAGAGTTTCCTGGATGAATTCTCTATACTATTGGTAACTTATATTTAATCTCAACAATTTCTGTTCGCTGTCATCACTTTTAATAGAAAACTGACTGATCAGGCATTACTCATATCAAAACTCAGAACATTTATAGATTGGCATATAGGTGTTTATACAACATTAAATGCATATATCATTGTATGCCGTGCTTCTCACCCGTACAAGAAAGAAAAACAAATTACAGTAAGAGTCTGAGACCCCTTTTAACCAATCTGACACCTTTTAATGAGTCCGACACCTTTTTAGAAAGAAATAAGCATATTACTTTGCCTCGTGTTATGCCTAAGCCAATATTTGTATAACCAAAAAAAAACACGGAGAATCTAGTTTGGCATATAGGTGATACTGATAAAAATTTCGTTGAGTATACTTGAACACCAGACAGAGTCGACTGCAAAGCTACTTTCAACCAATTTGTTCCATTTCCATGTGTTTGAAGCTGGTTAATTCAGCTTAAAAAGCAATTAAGCACTTTCCTCCTCTCTACATAAATAAGACATTTGCCTTCGGGTACAAATAACAAGACAATTACCCTAAATGCGATCACTGCTTATCAGACGCATCGTTCAATTCTGTTATTTTGTCAAGATGGTTATCACGTATTAATGTTGCGTATGTTTGAAAGTTTAAGCCTAACTTAAGTTCGGTAATTCACAAGTTACAGTTTGTACCGATATTAATTCATTGACAATCAACATTTTAAACTTCAGTCTCTTTAGATCTATGTCAGTAGCGAAAATGTGTTCAAACAAAACAGCCAGTCTTCGGGCCATATACATGAATCATTTCACGCGTCAAGCTTTGTTTTTCGGTTCAGTAACTAACAAAGATCAAACTAGAAATGGTTCTCTAAGCTTTTATAGAGATAACCATTCACTAAGTATTATAACCACAAAGTCCTCCGGCTGATAAACTTCCTTTTGAAATCCTTGATCCGTAATTAACTTAGAATGGGGTGTATATACATATATTTTTTCGTTAATAAATATATTTTACCAAACTGTAAACACCTTGAGGGAAACAAGTCGAAGGTATTATTCGTTTCTATATATATAGTCGCGTTCCTTTCAGCTCATCTTTCCGAATTTCTTGATAATTATTCTCAGAAGAAGAAGAAGTTTAACGGGCAAGGAGGCTTCTTGGAAAAACAATACTGAATTCGATCTTGTGGAAGTGACAATATCTATAGCAATACTTGTTAATGGCCTTCCATTTGTCGCGAGCGAGACAATTCGCCCATTTCGTGCTTCATCAACATGACGCAAGCCACCTTTGTACAGCAGTATTTAACCATCAGTATCACAGAACAAAAACAAATCTGCCTAAAGCTATATAAACGTCATATTATCCAAGTTCCCACCTATTAATCATTTCAAAATCAGTCAGCCACAGCAGTCGAAGCGACGCTATCGCTTCCAGTTAAAACAAGAAATGACAACGACTACCTTCCTACATTGTAGTGAACTGTTTCCGTGACACTTACGGATTTCCTTTTCTGCCTGAATAATCCCAATTCTGTCACGTTCCACACTGTTTAATGTTCTAGCTCGAGATATAAGCCTTGAACATTTATGAACAGGAATGCTAGATGTTCTCTGGGGTCTGTTCGACTAGAGTTTGTTGAAGTATGAAGTACAGAGAGAGGTCTCGGCAAGTCCATATGAATGTTACATTTTACGTACCTGTTACAGACACAAATCGTCGCATCTTATCCTTAGGTTGACCTACACTTATCCACCTAGCGAGAGGAATTAAAGACAGTTTTCACCAGATTCTTCAAAGACTTCAAACATTTAAGTAACTGTTTCCGCTTTGCGAATCGCAAATTAAATAGTAACTTCATTTTCCCGGCACGAAAAGTCGGCCCTCGGCAGTGGATGGAGTGTCTTATAGTCGTAGCATTAGGGCAGGTCGCCAAGGTGGAGCTCTCTTGACACTTATCATCACAGAAAACTAAAATTTTGGAATGAGTTACAAATTACAGACACATCTTTGAACTGCCCCCTGTCTGTTCATATCAGCTCCACTCAGATCATCGACGCAGTACGAGCGGCGAACTGAGGAAGGTTGATTGTCTTTATATTCACTCAAGGGACGAACTATGAGAAGCTAGAAGTGATAATTAAGTTTTTATTTAACGATTGCACAATATATCGACGATTTTCACGAGAACTGAGAAGAGCCAAGCAGTAAGCATTTCAAACTTTGTAAAAAACTCAAGACCCCTCAAGTCTATCAAACCATCTCAAGTAAGCAACTTAGAAAGGCTCAGCATGAAAACGCATAGAAAACGTGTATTAGAGTTCTGACACCCCAAATTGTATGAATGCCTTGGATAAACTCCGAAACCAACAGACTTTTATAGGCCTATAAACTGCTCTTAGACTTAAGCAAAAGGGCTTCAAATATTTATGTTCTTTTCGATGAGTCGGATGCGACAGTTCATTAAGATGTGATCTTAATACTTTAGCATTTCAACAAAATCAGGCGAAGACAAAAATCTATTGAATTGTGTAGATGATTGACTAACATATTTGAGGGAAGTCTTTCATCTTGTTTATCTTTGAGTATCTTGTCACCTTGACCTGGGGTGACATCCACTAAGCAAAGGAACTGGAAAGAATCGTAGCTATTCCTATATTGCACAAGTTAAGATCTGGCAACAAAAGATTAATCTTTCCACCCGTTAATCTAAATATTTCGCTTGCTTGGCGTTGCGAATTGCTGCTGTACGCGAAACTATAATTATTTAGCTTAAAATAATGTGTTAGAACGACACGTTCCACTGGGAATGTCATTTGCATTACGGACTAAACACACATCCTGGGCTACGCTAAGAGCCCTCTCGAAGCTAACACGCCCCCTTTGAATTAGCTTACAATTACTTGATAATGTGCTAGTCACCCTAAAAGATGACATTATCTTCTGGAGAACCCCATATGCCTTGGATATGACGGAGACGTAATTGCTCTGAATATGACGCGTGAAAACGATATAGAAAGAAAGTATTTGCGCTACAAAAATGTCACTGATGATTTTTTATAGCAGTGTTTGCGTTTTCTTTGGCGTGCGTGAGGAGAGCGCAGTGGTAACGCTTCGCTACACAGCACGTGAAAAACATCCGTGATAGGTCTTTGCCACGTTTCATAATATTGGGCCGTATTGTGGTCGCTCGCTCGATTTATTTAACATAACAAGAGCATGGCTATGCTCAGTGCATCTTATTTGCGATACGTTGGGCTAACCACATTTGATGTCTAAATAAGCTACTGTATCATAAACCTTTGAATACTTGGAGCCATTTTAGCTTTTACCACATATATTTCCACATTCAAAAGGTGTCTGGCCTTTAAAGCCATGACCTGTCAAAAGAGAGGAAACATTTCTGATATATGAAAGTACACGGTGAGTGACACAATCAAGCCCCTAAAATGAACAAAAAGTAAAGAGTATTTGTAAAAAGATAGCTTTATTTTCATAGGACTTACATTAATGGATTCTCAAATAACTCTGTTCCTAGCATTTGTCAAACACATTAGTTCGAAAAGAGTTTGTCATATTTGATTTAAAGCCTTGGAGATCTAATGTAGCTGGAAAGGCATGGATTTAAATTGGACATATCAAGTAATCAAATCTGAGGATATTGCTGTCTAACAGGAGAGAAAAGGGAATATATTATAATTGGTGACATACATTGAACAAACACATTATGAACTCTTTATACAGTTCCTTTCAAGCAGCTGGATTCAAATTCGGTTTCTCACCAGAACATTTCAATTAGACCCGACCAATACATGTCACTTATAGTCAAATGCATTACCAAAATAAATTTTTATTTGGGAGAAACAGATACTCTTTAAAAAAGAGATTAAAGGGCGCGAGACTCTTCAACTCTCAATTTTTTCCCTTGCTTTTTCGATGTCAATAAATTTGAAATAAATACATTTATATCATTTTTGTGCCTACATTCTCCCTGTGTGGCCTTTTAAAACGAAGTACTGGAAAATAAATCAGAGCCTTTTAGTCAAAACTTCAACGTTATTTTGAAGGTTTCACGACAGAAATGATATCTCAATGATTATGAACTTTGTCGCTTGTTGATCATTTTCCAGTTATTAACCACAGGTTCTTTTTGCACGAATAATGGGAATATTGAACAAACTGAATGGCTTAAGCTACGGAAGTGATTCCATTCAGAGGGCAGTGATTAATCTAGAAAAAATCCGAAGAAAATGGTACAAAACTGCTTCTGTTGTCAGGGAGTAAAATCAAACAGGAAATGAGCAGCTGTCATTTTTATCTGCAAAAATCGGAGAATTTTGGGTATTTGACCTACACATATGTAATAGTAAATATTGCGAAGTTTATTCTACCAAATGTTAATCTGGTCTCTGTGACAAAAGAACAACTAGACATTAAAAGCAATTACATAGATGGCCTTGTAATTTGCGCTGCTTGAAATGAAACAAATATGTTTCCATAAAGAACTCCTCCTTCTGAGTGGAAATAAATTATTAAAGATAATATTTTCATTTCAAATTTGGGTGCATTTTGCGATAATGTAAATATGAACATGTCAACTTTCACAGATTTAGCCTCCATAGGGAAAGCATGGAAGAAAAAAATTGACTTTAAGAGGTGTAGAAAGCACAAATGAATCCAATATTTTTAACATAATGAAACCTCAATTAATATATCGTTTTTGAGCAATTAATACAATGTGGAAAAAGTATCGCACAATGGCCAATACACTTTTTACTTCATTCTTTCAATTTACACATCTTTTATCAGTACAGCAAAACTGAACAAATGTTGACTTCTACCTTCGCTTCATCACCTGTTCGCTTGAGAAAACATTACTCGAAACATCTTTACCTTTTGTGCTCAAACAAAAGATCTCAATTGACTGGGCCACCATTAGTAATATCTAAGTTATCTTTAGAATGTGTCGAACAGGCGACATCTTGGCGGAATAGTGTCTAAAACAAACCATGCTTTTGGCTGATATTGTTTCACTGGCCAGCTCTCTGTTGATTTCACGGCCGAATTCCGGTTTCTCTATTTTGTTTATCAAAATCGAACCACATACACTATTTCATCGTATGATTTGGCAACCTACTAAACCCAAACAAGTGTTAGAGACCCAACAGTGAGCCGTTATCAAAGTATCTAGGACCTTTCATTATGAGCAATCAGGACAAAATTAAAACTAGGAACATGTTAACAGCGATTTTGGTTTGCTTTTCCTTCGACTGAAAAACCGCAAGATCACGCATGCTCTGAAATTTTTATTGAAGGATTTCAAACAATAAACGCAATTAACCTGTGAACTAAATCTCTTTGGAAAAAGATACACGAATACTCAATGTTTCCTCAAACCTGTTCATGCACGGAATGTGTCTGGAATATATCGATGCTTGTCAGTGCAGGGGCTTATCGAATCTACAGGAAATAATTCCTTTGCCCCCTCAAAGTGCAACTCCCACCTTTCTTCATATATCTTCTGTTATATTTGAAATTATCCACACTCTACATTTTTGGATGTCTTTTCTTAATGTCTGTTTTTTTCTTGTCTTGATGCTTGGGCTTGGTGTAGCAAAAGGTGTAATTATAACAATAGCATATTCAGTGCATAATGAACCCGAATATTTGTTCAGTAAAGTACACTTTTAGATGCGTTTAAAAGAAAATGTCACTCGCTAATGTGAAAATGCTAATAGTGGCGACTATAGTGTCCTATTTAACAGCCTGAACAAATGGCCACACTTTGTATCACGAAGTGTTTTGACAGCTCCAGCCAATTCGAAAATTTGTAACAAACGCGACTGCTGTCATCGCGTGTCTTGATTTGCCAATGAGGAGGCGAGATGTTACGTCAAGCAAGGAAGACGAGACAGGATATAATTGGTTGTGATTGACACATGCTATAGTTACTTATCTTGGAGTGTGGGCTATAAACATCATTCTGTGCTAGTTTCCTTCTAAGCAGTTAGCTGACTTCCAAAGTCAATTTCTGACCCGTGGCTGCGAATTTACTAAGTGCGAGCTAACCAGGGATCTCCAGTTCTAGTGATATGATTCACACTGCTAGCATGAATGCGCCGTTTTCAGTCAGTCGCATTTTAAACCCGTCAGAATATCATTCAAGTTACCATGAGGCTGGTCAGCCAGATCAGTGCCTGACTCACATGTCTCACTCGTCATTGCGATCCTCTCACAAGGTCGAGGAAAGCTCAAACACCATGTCGTTACACGACTCGCGTTCAAGCCAAAACTTCCTCTACTCGGAGTCCACAAGGATGCCGTTCCCCCGCTTAAAGCACGAGTCAAGTCCACCGGTTAACCACCACAATACAAGCTCGAATACACTTCTCGACAGCCATACGACCGGTAAGCTAACACGACTAGCTTATAAAGTCAGCCGCTCATCTATGCTTAAATAAGCAAAGATTAACGAACATTAACTCTGTGTATCTTTGATTTATGAAATGGTGTTTAATTTTCTCATTTTGGGTGGTTGTTCATATTATTAATCAAATCTCAGAACACAAAGTGGGGGGAGGGAAATTGTCTCAAGTGTGTTAAAAGAGCAGCTCTATTGAAAGGTTAAGCCATTGCCAGTAACTGTTAAGGCATCTTTTTGGAACTCGATTCCGTTTGGCGACAGTAACGCTTGACACTCGTCGTCTCAAATCGAGAAAGGCAACCCTCGTGTATTTTCATCTAAACAATGTGGACGACCAGAAGAGTAGTGTTAGAAATCACTGTCATCCTTTGCAACCAAAATATTTACAATCTGCGATGTTCTGGGCGTGGAACCCTTTCAGAACCTTAATTACTGAGGGAACCCCTTAGGGTAAACTGCTTTATAACATGGAGTTGTTGATACTTTGTGGCTTTGTGCTGACACTCGTATCTTGCTACGGTTTCTCTATCTACAGCGTCGATGGAATCGGACTTAAACACGAAATCAGAACCTCGTGAGATTCAAGAGCTTCAACAATCAACATCAACAACAGCAGGCAACACGGACTTGCAGCAGAGCGATGGATCTAACAAACCAACTAAACGCGTACGAAGGAAACCACGAGTGCTCTTCTCTCAAGCGCAAGTTTACGAATTGGAGAGGCGCTTCAAGCAACAAAAGTACCTCTCAGCGCCAGAGAGGGATCACCTTGCCCAAATGCTCAAGCTTACTTCGAACCAAGTCAAGATCTGGTTCCAAAACAAACGATACAAATGCAAAAAGCAGTCAATGGAGAACAAAGCTCGAGCGGGCATGGAGTCTTGGTATCTCCCGCCAGAGCCGCGACGAGTTGCAGTTCCAGTTCTCATGAAAGACGGCGAGTTGTGTTCTCCACTAAGGGAGCAGATGCCTCCATACGGAATAAATATGAATCCTATGAACATGAACGTGAATGCCATGAGTATGAACTCGCCAATGAATATGAATACTCCTATGAACATGAATTTCCCTCATCACTACATGCCGTATCCAACACAAGGCAACGCGATAACGAATAGAACATGGTAGTGACGAGTTTATTTAGGGAGCAAGACTGTACTTTTTTAAAAATAACTCTAAAGTAAGATGTATGTGTGCTGTTAAATTATATAGATAGAAAAGTGATATATTTAAAATTTCTCTTTCTATAGAGAACACAGAAAGATAAAGGAAGTCTTAAAATTAATCAAATTCTAAATCCGTGAGCGACGTTCGTATTTAGATTTAACACTCCGTATTGCGGTGTACGGAAATTTACGAGATAGCCTAATTGTTTTAGAGACCTAGTGTTGTCAAATTTTATAATTCTTGCGTGGTCGGTGTATATTTATGTTCGTTGCGTGGATTGCGTGCCAGCCATCATTAGTGACCGTAATTACCATTCACGATTCAACAGGTCCCCGTACATTTAAAATATGCTTTCATAAACATGCTCATGAGACGAACGGTTATTTCAGCGTGAATATTTTGACTTTATTTTCGACAGATTTTTTCCCACAGAATCAATATCATAGCTTTAACGTAATTGCGAAAGTTGTCCAATACGTGCCATTCCATATATACGCCAAATAGTGTTACGGTAATAAAATATACATCCTTCGAATGTGAGAAAAATCTCTTCAAAAAGGTTAGTTCCATACGAGATGGCATTAAATGATTAGCCTTTCCTCTTAGTCTACGTTATCTTGCCCACAAAGACTTGATAACAGATTTGTCGACAGATTGTGTTCAACGACACGTTTTTTATAAAGGCTCTCTGCTTGTGACTATTAATGTCGATTTTCCCCGATAAGCAGATAGGATAAAGCCGTTGGAAGTCGCAAAGAAGGCAGTCAGACTGCCTCGTTATAGCTTAACATATAGAGATAAACACCCAGAGTTCCTTATTAACTATAAGGATAATAGTAATTAGCGAATTGCTGCCACCAGACTTTATACCTTATAATTAGGAGCCACAGCTTAATTTGTGATCCTGGCACTCGTGTAACTAAATTGTTTTCGCGCTGTATTTTACAGTGGTAGACACGGGTTATATGGGGTCTCTTACATTAAAAACAAAATTTCATCTGTATACTGTATACTGTAGTAGAGTTTTATTATCTGTTGTCTGTTTGTGCTAAAGGTTTTTCTTCTTTTCTCGTTTTCACTGATTTTCCTCAAGGCGAGCCGGCGGTAAAAAAATTCACCTGCCATGTCTATTACAATATTGTTCAGGGAATTACCTATCCATTTTGATTTGTACAGCTCTGTTTGCTTTGTATTCAGTACTCCCCGTACCACATCTACAAACACAATAGAAATGAAGATGTAGTGCGAAACTGGCGAGTCACATATTCATAATCGAAATTGCTTTTTTATTCAACTCTACTAATGGACTTGCCGCTCTAAATGCACATTAATGAACTACAAAGTAGAATTATTCAGTGTGGTTACACGAAACGTCTCGGACACTGAGAATCTATCAGAGATATCCTATTCATTTCAGTTCATGTTCAAATTTTTACATAAACAACTTGGTACTCGAAGCCCGAGCTGACACAAA
The DNA here is from genome assembly GCA_026546655.1 of Epizoanthus illoricatus. Taxonomy (NCBI): domain Eukaryota; kingdom Metazoa; phylum Cnidaria; class Anthozoa; order Zoantharia; family Epizoanthidae; genus Epizoanthus; species Epizoanthus illoricatus. Next base: position 19,766 of record JANVCK010188849.1, read on the forward strand.
CTTGACACAAACTTGTTTTTCTATCGCCTAAATCTGACATGAGTAATAAATCTCGGCAAGGGCCTGTCTTTTTTAATTTACGGAAATTACGAAAGAAAACAGCCATCACTCGTAGCAAAACAAATGGTATTGCGGAAAGGAAAGATGGAACTTAACAATCACATTAGCAAATAGAACCTCGTAGAAGTGCAGTATTTTGACATACATTACATGTGTGTTTTTCAATCAAAACTGATTGAGAGCAATCCACTCCTTGGCAATTCCATTTGAATGTTTCAATATTGTCATGTTGATTACTGTCGTTCTTTGGAAAACACTTCCTCTAAGCTTCCGCTGAGAGGTAAGAAGAGAAAAGAATAAAAGTTTGTCTAAAGTTCGCCATTGTATGGAAATGAGCAAAAGTGCAAGTAAACGTTTGAAACAAAAGAATCGCGCCAGATGGCGCGCTCGCCATTCTTTACTTGTCAATCACTGCAATCATTAGGCGACATACGGTGACAATGGAAAAACAATAAACGAATTAAGACGCTTGCAAAATGAACGCTGTGATTGGCGTTAGCTGTGAAATCATTATCAGCTAAATAGCCTTCCACCAGCACAGTGTAGGAAAACGCGACTTATACCTCATCCCATCCAGCACTTTCCCATGCAAACCTGTCACTTTCTCAATTTACTCTTTTGATCTGATCGAACGCCTTTAATGCGATCTCGGAATAAAACACAGTAAATTAAATGTTGTGTTATTATGACTATAATGATGAATGGGCTTTTCACAATAATTTGAATCTTCAGTCACCTCTTCCACAGAAGTTCTTTATATGAGTGTTGTTTTTAGATCTGGGAGGATTTCAACCAGGCACCGATGGCCACCTATGCTAGGGTCACATTGAGACGACATGTCAGAGTTACCAGAATCAACGACGATTGTTTTGAGAGGGGGATGTGTATTTTGTACCCTCGGCCGTTCATCAGCGCGATCAGCCACCTTCAGAATCTTTTTCTACTGTCCAGTGAAGCTTGTGTAATTGAGAGCCTGTGTTTTCGTAATTACATTGTGTCAACGCTCTTTAATGCAGCGTCAACAATCTACGTAAATGAAGCGATTGACCAATCAGAGACCGTGATTGGCTTGATTTTCTCATCAACAGCTACTAAGTGATACGAGAACTCGGACCAATAAGCGATTAATGTCAAATTTCGATTCCTTATCAATGAATAATGATATTGTGAAAATTCCTGTAGGCCCCCAAGTGGTGTTTTTAGAAGGCCAGTCTTCGGAGCAGCGGGTGGTATCTGATTTCCACATCGGACGGTGGCGGGAGATCGGAGACGAAGTTGTGTTCGAGCGAGTGACTTTAAGCTGACATTATTCTTTGGTCGACAGCTTGGACTGTTGGAATAGAAGATAATGAGCGAAGACGGGAGACCTGCTGTAACTCCCTTTTCAATCTCAGACATCCTAAATCGAGAGGATGGGTCACAGAACAACGCTTCTCTTTGGGATCCAAGGAATCAGATCCTTCCGTATCTCGCACCGCCGCAATACATGCACACATCTCTGCCTCTTCCTCACTTACAGCCGTTTAGTACTTGCACGCGGTATTCCTGTCCTCAGCAGCCAATTGCTGGCTCTCCAAAGGCGGCCAGTGACAGAAATCTGGAGGAAAGTGCCACACAGAGAGCCGACAGCAGATCCAGAGATGATGGTGAGTGCGTGATTTTTGAAACTATTTGTAGTGCGGCTGACTGTTGTTGGTCTATAGCGGTGTGAAAGTAGAACATTTAGTTTCTATCAAAGTAAAACGCCCCTCAATTAATGTGATATACCTCTCTGATCTTTGGTTTTGTTCTTTCGTTACAGAGAAGCCAGAAAATGAGGATTACCACACCACGGCAACAAATCAACAGACAGAGACGAAACCACGAAAGAAAAGATCTCGGGCGGCCTTTTCCCATGCTCAGGTCTTTGAGCTAGAAAGAAGATTTAGCCACCAGAAATATCTCTCGGGACCAGAGAGGGCCGAGCTAGCTGGAGCATTAAAACTAACTGAAACTCAAGTTAAAATCTGGTTCCAAAACAGACGATACAAGACAAAACGGCGACAGATGGCCTCGGAAATCTGCCCACCAAGCGCTGCCAAGAAAGTTGCTGTGCGAGTGTTGGTACGTGATGACCGAAAGCAGTATGAAGATTTGGGACTACCGACCTTGCCAGTAACCCCGTTTAGCTATGCACCACCAACATATGCGACTCACTGTGGCTATTTTTGCTTAAGTCCAACGTTACAAGCTCCCTCTTATCAATAGACAAACATCACTGCAAACTAGAACAATATATTGCTTTGACAGCATCTTCGGGCAAGAACCCTTTAAACCGTTCACAAGCAATAGGACTGCAGCCGATTAACCCTATGTTATAGCAGAGAATTTACACGTTTCGAGTGCACTACTTGAGGCAGTAATTTTATGTTTGGAGAGTTTAAGTAGAGTTTTAATCTCAAGAGTTTGGAGGCAATATAGATAAAAACGTAAATTCTCTTCGCCGCACGGAAGTATGACTCTTAAGGTCTAGAGTGTTACATCGCGATCACTGTCCTTCTGAAACGTTTACTCATACGATCGAATTGGTTCCATAAGAGTTTCACTGCTAATTGGGTATAATCCCCGATTAGGATTACGCCAAATGTATCATAATATATTGAACAAGATTATAACCTCTCTAGATTCAGAGTGTCAAATTTATTATAAAATTTTAAATCAAGCGTTCGAGGGGGCGCTAATGTCCCGATGGCTAATGATAAGTCGGCTGGTAATGGTGATAGGAAGTCCTCGTAGTGTATTAAATCCGCACAACAACTCCAGAAAAAAAAACAATATTTTAAGGGTTTAAGGATGCTGATGTGACAGATACAAATCCTATTTATTGACGAATATGAACGTGGCCTGCAGCAGGCAATTGCAATTTTTTCACCGAGTACAGAATGTAGATGAAATTAGTAGAGAGGTTAGTCATTGACTCATTGTTATTGTCATTGTTATTTGCCATTTCCAAATGGCGTTATGACTTGTGTTAAGAAATTGATGCTGTTATATTTGTCATCTTCAAAGGTTTCTGTGAAACCTCGTGTAGAATAAAACCACAAAGCACCGAGTTAATTCAAGATATATTGCCTTCCTGTGCTTTATAGTTTTTCGGACGCGCAAAAGCATCAGTGCACGCGCCTGCTCATTTTAAACAATTGGAATTCACAGTTAACGCGATGTTAGCAAAGCCAAAGAAAACGCTGAAAGAGAGAGTTGCTGCGATTTGCAAACCAAGCTCGCCACCTAGATATCAGATTTGACCCTCTCCAAATGCAATTATTTTGTTGAAGTCGATTATAGTGCATCGTTCATCAGGTACAATGCGGCTCATTAGAGCTCATTATAAGAGCTTTTATTCAGGGACTTAATGTGATTGTATAGCACTTCTTTAGAGCAGTTTACCAGCCCCTCCCCTTACACGTCTTTTAACGACTTTCCATCGTGATGGCAAAGCAATACGTCCATTTATTCAAGAGATTTGTTTCTAAAGGTGGGAAAGCGCTTTTGGGATGAATTCGTGCACGAGCGCAGACCACTGTGAAACGAGTAGAAACAAAATATTGTCACCTTTTTGTTCAAACATCACAACGGAAGTGAGAAAAAGTATATGTACAGTGACATGTGTTTCCTAGTCATTTAGGATCATACGTGTGTTCAGAATGCATCATCTTAGGCACGAATATATTTTAATGGAAGTTTAATTTCGTTGAATAACCCCACAAGTTCCAAATGTTAGCATATTCCTCTAAATGCCTGGGTTTCCTGTTTGTAAAGATTCTTCAAACGATAATAGCCATTCGATTATCAACGTGTGGCATTGTCCTGAGAGAGCTTGAGAGATCGGAGTTGATCGGAAAAGCAAACTGCACCAATAACAAAATTTGTGCTTTGTTGTAATGTAGGACGCAGGTGTGCCCTAAAAATCTCTTATCTTTGCGGTTTATTGCTAAAATATTGTCCGAAGAGAAAACGCATTTGTGTCACAACGAGTACTAGCAAGACCAGGCAATTAGAGACAGATTGGTTTCAATCGAAATGTAATGGACAAGTTGAAAGTGAGACAACACACTAAATGTCCTAAAACCACACACGTAAAATAGCCTCTCCGATTTCAGTTAGCATAAGATAATGCCTTGTCAAAAACTAAGCATCAAAGACAACATTCCGAGCAAACAAAAACATTTTAGGGTGAAAAGAGATCTCGTGTTATCACAAGGTAGAACGTAGCACGCGTCACTTTACAAAAATATCTCCTAGGTATCGCTCTAGTTTCTGTTTTCGGTCCCCCGAAGGAAATCCTTTGAGAGCGCACTTCACTTTAATGATTCAAGGCGTACGACCCACTTAAGCAGTTGAAAGAATTCTTTAATTAAATTTGCAGCCAATTCGTATTTTACCACTGACAGCGCAAAAGATTCTACCATAATATTTAAAAACCGCTATTGGCGTTCTGTCTTCGCCATTATTATACGACCCTTATCTTAAATTTTATAGCCATAACTGGCTCTCACACGCCGCCATTTTTGTCAGAAATTTCTAAACAAATTCTGGTAATGTAAAAGCTTTTTATCTATCATTTCTTACGGCCATAAGCAAAACACGATTTATGGTTTGTAGTAGTAATTTTCTTTATTGACGATTAACATAACAAACTTGAACATGAATTCAACCAGCGGAAACCGACCCACTGTTTTGGTTTCGTCATTGAATTTCTTTTATTATATATATATTTTGATTTCAGGATGGTAAGGAATTAAAACATGCGTGCAAATGTACATTTCCGGACATAAATGTCTGACAAACAAAGCTTTAAATTGTCTGAACAAAAGCTATTTAGGATAAACCAAATTCACTCTATATTACTAATTCCCCGTGGCGCGTCTGCGGGGATTCAATAGTGCTATTAGCAAAACGGACCATTGTGCGAAACTGTTAAAATCAAAAAATGGCAGGATCCCTTTATTGTAGGTAAACCATTCTTCTTCATTTCTAGATCTTTTAATTGCTTTTGGGACTGAGCCATCGAACAAAAGCTTTGAGGACAAGAATTAGGGAGAATTGTTTTCTTGTTGTCGTTGTTGTTGTTAATGTTGTTACTACGCGGCTATAGGTATAGGTGCGTATTTCTGACCCACAAACCAAGTAAGTATGCATGGCCAAACCATCGTTTTCGTCGGTGAAGCTGGTTTGTTGTAACAATAACAAATCTCAGCACATATTGAAAACAGGCCTGTGAGTATGTTTATGGTATTTGGACAGACGGATGTGATCGCATATTGCACTGAAGTTAGTGTAAGACCACTGAACAGCCATGACGAACTGTATAGTTGTCTGGTCGCTTGCCAAGACTGCTCTACTTTTCATAGACGTGCACGTGTTAACTGGTTTATTTTATATCTCTTGTGAACTTGTAAATTCTCTTTTGTGAATAGTTTATCTGTCAGTTATACACGAAGTTGCACAGGGTGATTTTTTGTGAAACGAACACGCTTACGAGAGGTGCAAATAATTTACAACGCCAATTTCAGTTAACCAAAAAAGTCGAAGCTTCATTGCTCGTTTTCGCGCAGTCATGTGCGCAATACTAAGCGTTGCCATGAGTTACGAAATTTGCTTCCGACACTCCGGAACTGTGAAAGACTGTCAGGAGTTGTTAGCTAAAGTAAATAGAAACCCTTCTATGAATAAAAAGATAGCAACTTCAAAAAGATATGGGTGTATGATTTGGCTGTTTGAAGTGGGTGGTCCACGGTGAAATTTCATTTTCACGACATTGTGGTTTCGTTGGTTTATTGCCAGCGCACATGGTATGGCTAGCTACGACAAAAGCAAATGAACGCTGACAAAAATAACTTCACTTTAGTTATCACAAACCATACCAGATGTGGAACAGCTAGTAGCGAACAGTACTGTTTGTAAGGGCACTGTAACATTTACCTCCCTAGCTCTAGTGTCTACCGCCTACATATACATGTGTACCGACAGTACTCTTGTATTATTAACATATTTATTTTTGATTTTGTCCTTAACTGCGTCAATTTTAACAGGCATGCTTAATGATTTATACACTTGCTTCTAATCAGTTCCACGGAAAAAATACTGTACTTCTAGATATAAAAATTTCAACTCGATCAACGCTGAACGTATAGGAAGATCTAAGAATTAGATATGTTTAGTTATCAGTGAGATAGCTGAACTTACAATGCATAGCTGGCATGTTTCGTTTAGTGGCCAGAAACGATGTTTATAGTGCTATGTATAACTTGCGAATGAGAGAGATGGCATACCTTGGACAAAGCCGATAAGAGATGTTTCCTTTGCTATTTCAAGTTCTTGCTTATCTTTCTTATGGGTCTGACAATGACGATATCACATGTTACAACTAGACGTCTTATCAAAACAACGGTTTTGAGATACGAAAACTTTCACAAGACTTCGTACTTATCACATCATCAAGTTTGGCATCAAGCTCACGTACACTGCTGACCTGGCTACTGACTGTAGCACTGATCAGTAAGATACACAAGAACATTTTTTTTAATTTAAGACAAGTAGAATTCTGCTTAATTCGAAGGTATAAGATTGTGAATGATTTTACCAACCGTTATGTCAAATTTAAAAAAATTCCCGGTTTCTCATCAGAAATTATTGAAAAAGTAAATGAGGCATGGTTTTTTTTTAAATGCAGCTGGGCCATCACATCGCTCACGGAGCGGAAGAAAATATATATATTTCGTACATTTTCTATATTGTAAAAAAAATTAAAAAAGCAAATGCGGCGGCTATTTTGAAATGCGGGTGCTGATGAGAAACCGGGAATTTTTTAAATTTTGTATTATATTGGTTGAATATGAGCTTGTCTCATTCGGCATAATTGAATTGTATTAACTCGGCTAACGGCCAAGATTATATTGTAGACATCACAACTTAAGAAAGTTTTATCAGTAACTGAACAGGACAACAAAACAATACCGGGTCAAGCGAACTTATGTGCGCTTCAAGTCCTCTCAGTCTCAACTGATGATTTTATTATCAACTTTCCCACCCTTAATAGTGTAATTAGTTTTGGAATTAAGGACTTCTAAGTTCAATAACTGAATAAGGAAAAGTAAATACGAAAACACTCTAGAATCACTTATAAGCACAGTAATCAACTGTTCTTGATCAGTTTCGGTCGTTTTGATACGAAGTTCATTACAACAGATTTGAACCCAGCTGGTTACATAAGCAAATATTGAATTATCAGAACTATACTGAGACAGAACTATACTGTCATTGTTATGTTTACATTGTTGATAAAAATTAAGCTTTAAACTATTTCAAAATCTATTTTAAAAAAAAATTTGCAGGACTAAAGTACAGTATTAAAACTACAGGTACTGAGATAGGAGTTTCTGTGATTACCGGTTTTTGGAAACCACATTACAAATAAATGAAATAATGCTAAAAGTAAGTTGAAGTTAATGTGCAATTTCGAGAATATATTTTTGGCTGGGTTTTGATTCAGACATTTCTATCGATTCTAGAGTCTCTGTTTAATTTTAACCTGTTTACTGGAGCTGTTTGAAGACATGGCTCATGTCATTTGTCTCAACTGACTTGGGAAAAACTTTCTTAAGGTCTGTTTACACTAGCAATTTTTCATGTAATTTTTGCTGCAATTTTTGTCGCGATTTTTCTCACACTCGCGCTGCAACTTCAAATCACGGGTGTAACCCAGTTGCGATTTCAGTGCAAATTTTTGCCAGAGGTCTCGAACATGCTCGAAACCGTTGATGCAACTTGCGGCGATTTTTCAGAAAAGTGTACCAAAAGCCACGTTTCATAAAAATTGCAGCGATATTGTACTGAAATTGCAGCGCGAGCCCGAGAAAAATTGCATTGGAAATCGCGACAAAAATTACAAACAGGCCTTTAGCAAAACAAACCTCAGCATGTGGAGTTAGAATTTGTCAGTGTTTGCAAATTTCTTATTTATAATTGTTCAGCTGTTGAAACACTTTGTATTTTATTATAAGATTATTCAAAATAATTTTTGCTCTACTATTCGCTTGAAGGCAAACACATTTTAGTGGACTCCAGTAGAGATGGAAATCAAGTTTATGGCGAAGCCAAGGACTCGCTGCTTGAAACTATTGCTCGAAAGAGTGTTAACAAGATTCTAAAGAAGCCGCCAATTCGTATTTCAAAAGGTGTACCTGCTGCTAATAAAGTCTATTGAATTTGTTTTTAATCCCCTCACTTTACAGAATTTTCCCGCTGAGAACAGTCACTTAATGAAGAAACCCGGCGGAAACCAACTGAACAAACTCGAACTATAAATATAGTTTCTATTATATAAAACTAAATTATCTGTAATTGCGAGGCTTTCTGGGTCAAGGCATAGTTAGCATTTCTTATGTTCCCTAACAGACGGAATATAAACGTTTTTTAATTTGATTACCAGCGAAGCAATTTCTTACATTCAGCGAACGTTTTTCAAAAATAGCCCGTGCTATTCAGTATTCGCTGTTTGAAATTAATATAGGTCTGTATTTGTAATTAACGAAATCTGAATATTTAAAAGTAAAAGGGTTTTTTTGTAAAAGATTTGTAATTAGTGATGATGGTTCATATTTAATAATCGGCTTTGATCAGCACGCTGTTAAAAGTAAACTGGTGTTCACTAGTTTACGACGGAAAGTGTTATGGGATCCGGTCACTGTTTCTATTCACAACGAATCCGTTTTATTATATTTCTGATGGAAGGATTCTGACATCTTCAATTAGTTATCTATATTTTAAATAGCAATTTGCTTTTGTGTTGCTAAATGCACGAAGAAAACACAAATGTAACTGATGTTGCCTGGGCCTGATTTATCTCGGAGTTTTAAAATCCAAAATAATTATAGTTAATAAATCTTAATTCAGAATAACGTTGGTAGCGATTTATACTGTAATTAATGAATTCATATAGATCAGATAGCTATATATGTCTGTATAGATTGAATTGAAAAGGTGCAAAAATTCATTTTACCATTTTACTATTTATTTTACCTCTATCAATGTTATGATTCTTGCAAAATCGATCAGCGGTTAAAAGGAGAATAAAATAAAAAAATGAAGCAAATGGAAAATTCAAATAGTTAATAATTGAATAATCTGGATTTATACCATATTTAGAAATGCTTTGCGGGATGGGGCTTCGACTGCCT
>JANVCK010188850.1:0-18661 GCA_026546655.1 Epizoanthus illoricatus
TAATAATAATAATAATAATAATAATAATAATAATAATAATAATAATAATAATAATAATAATAATAATAATAATGAGGTTTTAGGAGCATCCTATTAGGTTCGATGCTCTTACAAACAGTGACTAGTAAATATATAATAAATTTATTAAATATATTTTGACAATATAACAGGGATTTGTGGATTTCAGGGACGTAGACAGACTTCACATTAAGAGGATGCAAAACGAGCTCCTAGGGGGAGTCTGGGGGCATTTTCCCCTAGAAGATTTTGAAAATCAGGGGTTTTCAGAAATGGTATTTCCCGCATTTTGAGGGCATTTGCAATCAGAACTTCGGGTCCAAAAATAAGAAGTTTCTATTTCCAGTGCAAATCGCCTGATGGCTGACTACGCCCCTGAATTTATGGCAAAAAGAAAAATAGCTGGGCAGTTCATTTAGAAAGAAACAATTTTAAAAGTATAGCTTATAAACCATCCTATAAAACAAAAATGGTTCAAACAACTGTAAAATAAAAGTTATAACGTTTTAGCAACGGAAGTGACAACTCACCTACCTCCCCTTACCTTTTACACGAAAGAAATATTATAGCAGAGCGGTTCAAAGTCATCGGTCGTATGCGACCGATATTTACAGACGCTGTCGTCAAAGGGTTAAAGCGAGAATACCTCGACCGCTTATCAGTTAGAAAATTTAATGCGTTGGTGATAAACTTGGATCGGCTTGCGTCTGTCGCTGTAAAAATATATTATGATGATATAGCATTTTTCTTGTTATCGAGATCGTCGCCCAACTTCTGGGCTTCCCTTGTTGCTGTTGGCATTTGCAGCGGGTACGAGACCGTTCAACTGACTTAAATTTCCACTGTCGGTCAGCCATTCCTGAAAGGTAGATATGGGAAAATCGTATAATGTTGACTGAATTAGATGCAAAAGATAACAGTACAGTCGAAAACTATCTAGGTTACAAATGGGCGTTTAACATTTCAGTTGTTGGTAAACTGACAGATAAGAATCGATCATTGGGCACTTCATTGTCATTAGTCGGGTCTGCAGTTGCTTATAGAGGGCCACGGGTTTTCAAGTGCTAGCCTCGTTAAATAACGGCATTATTATTGTTATCCTCATCCTCCTCCTCCTCATCATCATCCTCATCATCATCATCATTATTATTATTATTATTTTTCTCGGAGGTAGGCGCGAATATTTACTTCGCCATATCTAACCAAAATAAAATTTTGAATAGTTCTGTGTCACCAGTATTCCACTAGCAGGGCCAGCCAGACCTGACTAGTAGAAAGCATTCATAGACCATCAAAAAAATCCTTTGTGAAAGTCTCACCTGGAAACGGTTCTGTACAACACTCTGTAAATGTTGTCTCTGGCTCTTGGATAGGCCGGAGTCTTTCACCATTTGGTACCAGTTATTGATAACACTGCAAAAGCAAAGCACATAGTTTTGTAAGTGGGATCTTCAATTGCAGTACGTTTGGGAAGTAAAATATGGGAACTTCATCACAGGAAGATGAATCCTTGTCTCCTAATTCTGGTGTACCGTGTTGCTTATGTGGGTCGGTTAACAAGATTGTGTCAGTGACAGTAATTATCTGTCAAATGCCTCTCTAAGTTACTGGCAGTCTATCCGTATAAAATGAAAAGTGGTATGCCTCTAGCTGTACAGTAACTGGTATGTCCTTGCAGACTCCGCCATCCCGTCTACATCTGTGAGGGTCTCCCTTCTGTAGCAAATTAAATATAACTGTAAATAAAGCTATTGCACTAAACTGTATTGTCTAGTATCGTATTGTACTGCATTGCATTGTATTGTACTGTATCGTATCGTATTGTATTGTATTGAGCTGTACCAACTTGTTGTGCAGTGCTGTGCGTTAGGCTACGTTGTGCTTATAGCTGCGTTGTACACTGCTGCGTTATAGGCTATGCTGTGCCATACCATACTATGCCATGCTGTGCCATACTGTGCTGTGCTGCGCTGCGCTGTGCTGCGCTGCGCTGTGCCATACTATGCTATGCTATGCTGCTTTGGGCTGCGTTGTACTGCGTTGTGTCACGCTGCGTTGCGCTGCATTACTACTTACATTTCGCGTTTCTGCAAAGCATCTTCGTATCTCTTTGGTAACGTAACAGGTGGAGCCTAGATGAAGCACAAACAGGATTGGATACATGTTAGGGAAACTGTCAACAATATATACGATACAAAACTTCATCAAATAATAATAATAATAAAATATTCTTATATGCGTATTAAAAAAACTCAATACGCTTACAAAACGTAGAAAAATATTTTAAAATGCTAAAATGTTAAAAACGGTACAAGTAAATTTAAAAACAGTGATATTGTTAAAACTGATCATATTTCTTGAACAGGTAGGTCTTGAGGCCGGGCTGATTTGAAGGCTGATAGACACTAAATAACCGTTTAACAGCCATAAATATAAATAAACAAAATCATTGAATGGCATACTTGACAACTAACTATCGTATTTGGTATCAAAACATCAGACAATCACTAATATACTGTCTAAAAGTACTAAGCACCATTCCTCCCAGCGTTATACTCACATCTGTATGACCTTTCATCGAGAAGGGGATAGTGAAGGTAAAAAACTCTTCTGGAGGTATCTCACGGTAAATGGTATGCGGCTCTTGCTCAAGTATTTCGGAGTGCTCCGTTCCTAGCGAATGTACAAACAATAAAATCGTGATAGTTACGGTTAATACAAAATATGACAACAATCATTATGCAGTAGCTAACAGTCATTAATTATTATTAATAATAATAGTCTCCACCACTATTGATGCTGCTGCAACCTACTTGGTTGAGCATGTATGATAACTTGCTTTTGTTTCGTTGTAATTTCTGGTCACACTGGGTCCTGTGCACTGAAGTTTCCTTTTCAAGGGTGACGTAATGCAAGGGTAATCCCTTCCCATGTTGCTATTGACAGAGTTAATTCAAAATTACATTCCTTGTCTATATCGATATTCGCTGAATTAGTATTTGATAGAGTGATTTCACTTAACTCGTGAAACAATCTCTAACAGTCAATGTCCAGTAGACTAAAATGAACCAAAGTAACAAAAGATTTAGAGGGTAATAAAGTTTTTTACTTTAGGATCTATTTCACAGGCACTCTATTGATGCTTTTCAATTCAAACGCTTGTGAGAGTTCAGTTTAAAGGAAAGAAATCTTCGTCTTGTGCATCAAATGAAAGATTAACTTGCTTACATGCATGCATGCATACACACAAACAAACATATTTATCAATTAAACACGGCCGAAAGTACTGACTCCCTTATCTTGTTTACATCAATACGTCCTGTGTCGGGGCTGCAAGGCACCAAAGAAGAAAGTCCATCACCTTTTCCCCTTTTTATAAAACAGGCTCCAAAAAGTAACAGTGTGCATGGCAACTGATCAAAATATGATTAAGAAAAACCAAAAAAATAAAAGTCTTTTTGCTATATACATTGTATATTGCTCGTGCATTTCACTTCGCATGGCTGGAATAGAAATTATTTCCAAAATATAGCAATAATACTTTCATTTTTTTAGTTTCTTAGTCATATTTTGATTAGTTGCCATATTGTTTTGTTTCGGAGTCTGTTTTGTTTTATATTTTCTTTGACAATCAGGTACTTCAGGATTTTCCCCTCTTGTCCCCTTTCCTGTTTTTATTTTTATTTTTCCCCACAACTAAATCTTATTCCTTTTTAATCGTGGCAATCAAGGAATCTTCGTTGTTTCTAATAATAATGACCCTGGTAGTCTATAACTTGATGCTTTAGATACCGGTTTCTTTGTTGGAACGTCCATGTGTTTAAAATTGAAAGGGTGATAAACTTCATGTCAGTGCAGTTTCCCTAAATGAAAGAGGAAAAATCCATCATCGAGCTTCCTCACCAAGCAAAAGAGGATTATTCCACTCATCCACGTCTGTAGTCACGCCATTGAAGCTTTTTAGATGATCTTCTAGCTTGGGGTAGTACGTGTGATATGGAGCAATGGTCAGGTTTTCGTTTCCTCCAAGGATTATAGGTCTCGTTGGTGTGCAGAGGTGGAATGTACAATTATTACACGCCCTGTAAACGCAAACGAATAGATCGGTAGAAAATCGAATTACATGGAAGCTTATTTGGGTTATGATATACGTTACATAAATTTAATTTCTTTTTTCTGTGGCATAGCATTTGAACTTCACCAATGATTATTATTTCAGACACAAACAGGAATACCCAATACCCACTGACAATCCTTACCAACAACAGCAGCAATACAGTACCTTGTTATATGGCTGATTAATTTCGCGCGCTGTCATTGGTCAATTTCAGGTCCGTAAGTTACCGTACGGACCTCTCGCTCTCGAGCGGCTGATATTTGTTTACTTTTTCAAGCTTTGTTTTGCAAACAAAACTTCAGTTAAAATGCAACAAAGCCATATATAATAAACATCTTATTAGCCTCGTTTGCTAGGCCCATACGCTTGGGCCATAAAAGGAAGGGAAAAAACTCAGTCCATAACTTACCGTACGGACCGAGCAAACGTGGCTAATAAAAGGTATTTATTTCAGTGTACAAGGTAATTTGCATTAGTTATAGGAGGCTCTAAAACAACCCCAGTAAACAGCCACTGAGTTTGAGCAACAGTGAAGAAATGCTGGACAGAAGTCATAATATATAATTACGAAAGTTTCGACAAATAGAAAAAAGTAATTTGTACTAATAAGGATTGCCTAGCGAGTGAATCATTGAGGCAAATGGATTAACAAAGATCACAGAAGCTCAAAGTACGTGTGTCCATCAAAAAGCAGGCTAGTTGTCCGCTTGTTTTGTAGTTATTGAACAAAATTAAAAACCGTTGGTTCAGCGAGTATCCATGAACACAAATACGAATGAGTATGTTTCTAAAACTGTTCATTTATAAATCTTTAGCGCCTTAGCATGAACAAGCAATCTAAAACCAAAAAAGAACTGTACTTTACCCATTCGAGAAAAAAATATAAAAAATATCATGCATAGAACTTACCTAATGGCAATCCTGTTACAAATTGTAATAAATGTCACGTTTTCACAGCCAATAACATTAACAACTGTCTTGACAGTACCAAGCACAATGGTTGAACTGTGACAATTCTCAACTGTCACCGCCCTATAATAAAAACGCGTAGTTAAAATTATGACGTGTAACACTTCTTTATGTGTTGAAATAATTAATATTTACACAACTACATAACTTTGCCTTCAAAACCATAACGGAGAAATGCACTTCTCTCTTGCGCATATATGCATGTAGATATTCACACCATTACCAATAACTTTGACTAAACTTCCACGCCTTCAAATCCATAATCCATTCTTTCGTGTACAATAATAAATAATCACCAATATTTAACAATAGCTTTGACTTCAGATACATAATGGCACAATACATTTCTTTCATGCACATAAATAGATATTTAATTGAATTTCCAAACCTTCAAATTCATAATGGCAAAATACGCTTCTTCCATGTACTCAACAGATATTCACACAGTTACCAATACTACTTATCGAACTTCCAAGCCTTCATATCCATCCTGGAAAAAAGCACTCTACTCGTGTACACCAGTGGAAAGTAACATAATTACTAATATCTTTGACTTCAGATCTATATGTGACCTATCAGATCCATGATGGAAAAATACGCTTCTTTCATGCACTCAACAGATATTCACACAGTTACCAAGACCTTTCATCAAACTTCCAAGCCTTCATATTCACAATGGAAAAATGCACTTCACTCGCATAAACTAACAGATATTCATATATAATTAACAATATTTTAAACTTGAAATCGACCCTTGATATATATTTGATGCATGATGACAACTGCACTTCATTCATGAACTCTAATAGGTATTACTGAGAACAATTATCAGTGCCTTTCGATTCAGCTCTATCCTTGATCTAGCAGATGCGCTATTCCAACAGCATTACAATCAATGTTTTACTAACAACAGTTGTACTTTTAATTTCTTGATATCAGAGTCCTTACTTGAGTGGGCAAAGGATATAAAGATATGAATAGTGCGATCTGTGAATCTTCACAACACTTCCATAGTAGATTTCGCTGGCCTAGAAAGAAAATAGAAACTAAGCATTTGTACATAATACATTAATATATAAAATATGTTTGTGCAATATTTTCTGTTTTCCTTTTGAGAAAGTGAAAACCACAATTTTAAAATCAATCTTCATGGAAAACACAAACTCTATTTCAAATCATTTATCTGCTTTAACGTAATGTGAACTTCTTCTCGTAATATCCGCAACAAACACTCATCGGTTATTCTTTCCACAAAAAAGAAAGAAGAACTATCTTGAACAGTTTTGTTCCATCACATAAATTAGTTCTCCTTATTATTTCTATGCATTAATTTTATAATGACACTGGTTGGGAACAGTTGGTGCAGAATCATCCACACATACTGAAGAGCTCCCTGTTTCTCTTAACCACCGCTATTGTTTTGTAAAAATTGTGAACAGCAGTTAAAAATTGATTACGGCTCTATATAGTGAGTCTACGTTCATTGTTTCTCCTAATGAAGATCCTGGAAGGAGACACAGGAACTAAACTTCACAATCAACTTCCTGGAATTGTAGATATTGCATTACTTCCTTGGCAAGTATCTGTTAATGCAAATTACCAAATATCCCCTTACCTTGGCAACAGTCTGTTTGCACACCTGGGACAAGACAACCACTCGTTGCCTATATATGGTAATAAAATAGGGGCAGTTCTTGTTATTTGTGAAGTACAATTTGCATGCTTGCTTAACCTCTAAAAATGGCTGGCAAAATTTACAGTAGATTAAATCAAAACTTAAGGAAACCAAAAATAAAAAATAAAAATAACAATTCATGTGTTTTAACCTAAAATACATCAATTCAAGAAAAAGCTCTTTGATATGAGCATGTAATTCCTTTTCAATACCTTATACAAAATGAGACCAACATTTATGAATAACATTCACATTAGGCTTAGTTCTAGGCACTGAAGCATATAAAATAAATGCAAAAACAAATTCATAATTACTCAGTTGGTGCAACGCTGGCATTGCTCATGATCCTGCTCTTGCTAGGCAATGCTTCCTTACAGGTTGCAGAATGTTCATCCCTGACTTTCAACAAACCATGTTCATCAAACGTGTCACTCAAGCTTAGAATATCTAGAAAAGAAACAGTGCAATGATACATTGAAAAGAGTGAATACTGAGTTCATTAACAAGTGAGAACTTCTCATTTTCTGCAAACGTTTTTCCCAACTCATGCGAGCATACAGTACCATGTCACTGGAAGTGAGCCTGTTTTTGCATGTAGCTCCTTACCTTCTATCTTAGAAATCCCACTACCTGCTCCTTTGCCACATCCCACCCTCACCTCCCTTTAGAGTCATCACACTCTTGCTCCAGGGGGCAATCTGCACCTCTATTACTCATTTGGAACAAAGAAATTCCCTGACTATTCACTGACCAAATAGTATTTTTTTACTAACCTGTACACAAAGTAAATTCTGAAATACCTTTTAAATGTCAATCGAAAACTGTAACTTTTTTGGAAGGAAACATTTACCACAGCCAAAAGATTAATTATATGAAAAAAAAAATAGGATTTCCCTTACCAAAATCAAAATTCCCTGACAACTCCCTGACCTTGAAAACAATTTTTTTTCACTGGTCAACACAATACAGCATGATCTAAACAAAAGCATACCATATGTTGGCTTAGATTCCTCTCCATGCACACGAGACTTCACACCTTGGGATACAATGGCTGACACACCAAATGGGTTGACATGAAGATTTGACCTCAGCCATGACTGCAGTTGTCTAAACGAGAATGTTCTGCTGATCTGTGGGCAACAAACAATTGAAAACAAAGTCTATAGAAAAATAATGGTCATGCAGGCTAGCCCTAGATATATAGTAAACAACATTAGGAATTGTTTATAACTCGGATCTAAACATGTTGATTAATAACTGAATAATTTTTGGGGCCAATAAGCAAGGATTTTCTAAAGCTGGAGTAAATTAAGCAGCTGCCAAAACTAGACATTTACACTGTGCAGTAGACGATTAAAACTCTCAAAACTAACAGAAAATCAAATAATTGATAGAGGTTTTTGATATTTTTAAAATGTGTTTCAAGATACCAGGTATCAATGTGTTTAAAAGTCCAGTTGGAATTTTTGCCAGAAGCCCTGAAAATTTATGCTAATTTATGTAACCATGGGCATGGTTTTGTGAACTATGCATATATTTACATCAATTAGTATAATTTTTTAGGGCTCCGATAAAATATCCAAATAAATCTGGTAGCTCCTCTAAGCAAATTCCATTTGGTTTGAGCTTCCTAGCTTAACTCATGATCAGTTAAATTATGAAAATGATGAAAAATACATTTTAAATTTCCCGTCAAGCAGTCACGTGACCTCACAATAAAGTAGGAAACATTCCTAGTGTTACTTTCAACACACAAATAGCGTTATTATTGCACACAATCCTATTGGACCAATCACAATGCCCAGAATGCCTAAAAAAGATATTGATCTCAAATTTTGAATATGAACATTTGAGAGCATGCTGCTTAACCTAATTTTTAAGAGGAAGTCTACTTCTCAAACCCACTTGTACTTATCACCTTTTATCCAAGTAGAAAAATAGAACTTATGGTGGTAAATGTATGTATTGTATACCTTTGAAAATCCACTTTTTGAAGCTTCAGAATGAAGTCTTGCTAATTCATGTAATGGCTGTACAGTTCTAAAAGAAAACAACAAAATGCTTATAAACGGTAGTCAGCTATCATGCTACATAAACCCAAAGATCCTCAACATCAACATTTTCCTGGTACTACAAATTGTTTCCAGTTTCTCTGCTTGGATATTTTTGCAAGGAATTGCCAGCCAGTCCCAAGCCCAGATAAACAATTAGGAAGGTTTGGCATGGGGCTAACAAGTTCACCCAGTAAAACAATTCGTACTGCAGAAATATCAGTGAATACAGCAACAGCTCATTCAATTCTGGAGGAAGAAGGCCTTCTAAATGGAAGAAACATGACACACTCTAATAAAAGCCC
Source organism: Epizoanthus illoricatus (assembly GCA_026546655.1). Lineage (NCBI taxonomy): Eukaryota > Metazoa > Cnidaria > Anthozoa > Zoantharia > Epizoanthidae > Epizoanthus > Epizoanthus illoricatus. The sequence continues at coordinate 9,136 of JANVCK010188850.1, forward strand.
AGAGGAAGTTACATTGCACACATCCTTTCTATCAGCTACCAGAAAAACGACATTAGGATTGCTATGTGGAACATCAGAACAAATACAGACAAGGCAGGCAGAGCGGTCCAGATTGCAAAAGAGCAAAGATGTTAAAACATCACAGTACTTGGGTTATATAAGCAAGTGGGTCACTAATATTATGACTATTAAGAAATAAGCTAGAACTGAAACAGAAGGGATGTTCCCACTGTCAGATCACTGAATCACCAACATGCAATGGTGGGATGGATATACAGTACAGCCACTTGTCATCATTCATGTGATATCTTAGCTTTAATATGTGTACACAACCTAAACAATAGGTCTTGCATGCACAGTTTAGGCAGAATCATTTGCCTGCATAATTTAGGTACATGCCAAATATGCATGCATATATTTTATGAGTGCACACACACGGCGAAACATGTAACTCACATGTACAGTAAGGTAAAGTTACTTGTGAGTGGTACTTTATCTTACAAAGGCAACAAAATTTTTGAATAGTAAGTTATGTCATATTTTGCAACAAACTAATATTCTACCAATCGAATGGTACACTACCACAAACATATTACTTATTGTAATAATCTTCAAAACTATTGTGAAAGGAAATATATGGCAAAATTACAATTACATCTATGTAAGATAACTTACCATGCACACAACTTTGCAATAACTATTGTAAATACGTCACATATTTTCATTGCCACATGGATAATATCAGATGTCATTCATTCTCTAGTAGACAAGTTTGTGAAGCAAAAAATGGGATCCAGTATTGGAGTCCACATCAACTGCTGGATGTCACCTTTACTGTGAACTTTAACAACAATGAAGTAAAGCGGATTGAAAGTCAATATGACTTGTACATACTTTCCATCAACATATCCAGTAATCAAAAACCCCAGTGCATCTAAGGCTTCCATGGTGAGGAAAGATTCTGTGCTTGCACCATCAACACCAGACTCTGATATACACAAAAAGGAAAAACAAACTGACTTTTAATTAATAGTTATCTAAGTAGTTTTTCCATAAAATCCCAATTATAAGTTCCCTTGACCTGGTTGTAAGCCCCCCTGGTTATAAACCTGTCAGGCTGGTAACACTCAGTGATGCTATGCCCTCCTCAAGCATTTCATGCTTGTTTTTCTTGTTTTGGTTACAGTTCCTGAGCAATTTGCACTGAACAGGATTCTAGATTGATTATTCCCCATGACTGAATTAAACTAGTGGCAAGTCTACAAAATACATACTTAATAATTATATACCAGAATTTTATGGCTATTGTTTTAATTGGCAGAAATCTTGTACCAAAAAAAACTGCTTGCTACATGTAAATGAGGATGGAAATAACAGACAAAGTGTAAATCTAGCTACCTGGTTCCATCAACAGCTCCAGGATTTCATTGAGATGATGAAGAACAAACATCATGTGATCATGTTCATCCAAACTCTGCAAAGCATGATACAAGATTGATATTATTTTTTAGCTTGGTCTCCCCTTTCAGTCCTAAGAATGCATCTCTAAACTAAGTAAGATGTCACAACTCTTTAACATGTATACAAATGTAGGGAAAACATAAAAGAGAGTGCTTTTCAAAACTGTTGTAACTGTTAAACAAGAAGTTAATTCTTGGGTATAAAACTGGTTAAAACTATAAAGTTCTACCATATATCTACTACATACCAATTGAAAGCACCCCTTTTCCAAATTTATAGAATATTTCTAAAGAAGAATGAAAATAAATTACAGATCATGATTCCAAGCTCCACTCACAATAACTAAAATGCAACTGAGTATTTGATAAGCAATTCTAGCATAACTTTTAGTCCAGATCTACCATAACACAATCCACAGAAGATTGTATTAGCACAGCACCAAGTTAGTTATAATTATTTCATATCCAACAAGTGTGAGTGGAATAATTACAGGTTTATTAAATATTAACTACTGGTAAAGACAATTTTACTGTTTTAGTTCAGTCTAGTATGGCAGCACACACGCACACTCTTGCATTTTGGTTGCTTCCATATACCAGATTTACAAAATATTTTCAGCATATTTTCAAAATCAACATGTTATGAGAAATTTCATGCACATATTCAACAACTGATATGGCCCAGAAGCCAATAAGCTGAGACACACTTGCCTTTACAGCAACAGATCCTTTCTTTTCCAGATCTGGAGATCTTGTTCGTGTTGGCCATCTTTAATGGGTCTTGTCAAGGATTTAGTAGTTATATAATTTTCAGGGTTGACTGCCCACCCGTAACTGAACATGAAAATTCAAGGATTCTGGTATTTAATCAATAGCAATTTTTTCTAGTATCCCAAATTGTAAATTTCTAGGACTGCAGCACAACTATTATAATTAGCATTATTAGACTGAGGCTCGTATAGCTACTAACAGTGCATGTACATCTCGAAAGGATACTCTTCCCCAGACACCAAGGTCTCCCTGAAGGAAATTTTGTGTACATGCTGAATGTGAAGAAACAGTATGAACTGAAGGGTCCTCACTGAAGCTATGTTCTTTAGTTGATCTGTAATTTGAAAACAAATATAAAATGTTCAAGCTTCCCATCTTGGTTACAAAAGACTACACTCGTTAGCCTTAACCAATCAGCTATACTGTTTGCAGTACTTAGTATAGCATTACGTATTACTGTGGAAGACAATAAATTATGTGTACCCTGTCATGGGTGTCAGAAACTATTTTCACTTATTAGTGCTCAAGCCATTGGCCATGCTGTGTTCTCCTTATGTACATGTAGCTCTATAAGGCCAGGTGGGCCTCTTGGCTTGAATCAGAAAAAATTGGATGCCTACTGGCTTGAATGTCGCAAGCTGAGGTGGAAATAATTACCCCCTGGCCTTGCTACAGTGCTGGGGAGATCACTGCCATGCCATTTATTACAGTTAATTGTTCTGTTGGGGGGATCTAAGCCTTGAAACCAGTCTTGGGCTCCTGGAATACTCATATCCAGAACTTATCAACATTTCACTTAGATCTTACAATATCAATATGAAAATATGCAGTTTGGTTAGCAGAACAAAGATAGTAATCATGAATGCATGGCAAGTTTTCTTTATGATTCATTGAACTGCCCTATTTCAGTGCTATTATGTCATAGGTTTCTTCAATGTAATAAATGAAAAGTGATTTATTTTTCTGCAAAGAGTTAAGATCCATTTCTGCATTTTTCACAAAAATAACAATACAACAATAATAACCATGGCAGAAACCCACTGAAACTGTTTCAATATTGATGATTTTGATGAATTTTATGTTATAATATGATGGTGGATATGGATGATGGCTGGTGATGGTAATGGATGGTGGGTGATGGTAAAGGATTGTGGGTGGTACTGTGTGATGCTTAGTGGTGATAGATGGTATGTGGTGATGGATGATGGTGGATTAGATGGTGGAGGGTGATGGTGATGGATGGTATGTGGTGATGGATGGTAGTGGATGGTAGTGGGTGATGGTGGGTGGTAGTGGGTGATGATGATGGATGGTAGGTGGTGGTGGATGATAGTGGATGGTAGTGGGTGATGTTGGGTGGTGGTATGTGATGATGATGGATGGTAGGTGGTGGTGGACGATGGTGGATGGTAGTGGGTGATGGTGGGTGGTGGTGGATGATGGTGGATGGTAGTGAGTGATGGTGGGTGGTGGTGGATGATGGTGGATGGTAGTGGGTGATGGTGGGTGGTGGGTGGTGGTGTGTGATGATGATGGATGGTAGGTGGTGGTGGATGATGGTGGATGGTAGTGGGTGATGGTGGGTGATGGTGGATGGTAGTGGGTGGTGGTGGGCAATGGTGATGGATGATATGTGGTGATGGATGATGGATGGTAATGGGTGATGGTGAATGATGGTAGATGGTAGTGGGTGGTGGTGGATGATGGTAATGGATGGTATGTGGTGGTGGATGATGGTGGATGGTAGTGGGTGATGGTGGGTGGTGGGTGGTGGTAGATGATGATGGATGGTAGGTGGTGGTGGATGATGGTGGATGGTAGTGGGTGATGGTGGGTGGTGGGTGGTGGTAGATGATGATGGATGGTAGGTGGTGGTGGATGATGGTGGGTGATGTTTATGGATGGTGGGTGGAGGTGGATGATGATGGGTGATGGTGATGGATTGTGACTGATGGGTGATGGTGATGAATATTGAGTGATGGTGGATGATGATGGCTGATAGTGGGTTATGGTGATTAATGGTGGATGATGGTTGGTGAGTGATGGTGGGTAATGGTCAGTAGTGATGGTTGATGGTGAGTGATAGTCATGAATGGTGGGTGATGGCAATGGATGGTGGGTGGTAGCGATGGAAGTTGGGTGATTGTGATGGATTGTGGGTGATGGGAGATGATGATAGACAGAAGCTAATGGCTAGTTGGTAGATGGCTGTTGAAGGTGAGTAGTGGCCAGTGGATAATGGTGGGTGATGGATGGTGGGTGATGGATGGTGGGTGATGGTGTTGGTGTTGGATGGTGGATGATGATGATGAATGGTGAGTGGCAGTGGATGATGGTGATGGATGGCAGTGAGTGATGGTAGGTGATGGTGAATGATGGTGAGTGACAGTGAATGACACTAGCAGGTGGTGGGTGATGTTGGGGGTGGTATTTAATGGTTGGTAATGGTGGCTACCAGTAATGGTGATGGATAGTAAGTGATGGTAGATGATGGTGAGTGATAGTGAATGACACTGATAGGCAATGGGTGATGTTCGGTGGTGGTATATGATGGTTGGTAATGGTGGGTGATGGTGAGTGATGGTGACTCACCTTTATCTTCCTGGATTTTGCAGTCAGCCAATTTCTTGTACCAGTTTGAGTGGTCTTTGAAACTTGAGTCAGATAGCATATCAAATGTCTCAAAATACCTATAGGATACACAATAAAAGTCATGTCATCCATATTACTTAGCACTGTAAGCCCCAATCAATTCATCAACATCAATCTTCTTACAATATCAAATATCTTGTTTAAATATCAGTGTATATTCGTATCAATTATTTTAGACAGTTGCTTCCAAATTACGATTAATTACTACGCAATTTTACTTACATCCATGCCTGATCGTCAGAAAGATGAAGCTTGTTGCATGCGATGTGTCTCCATACTGCATAGCTGCCAAATCAAAGACAACATACAAATGTTTTAAGCTTTATGAGTCATTAATGCTTTCCTACCCAGAAGAACAGTGTGATCTACGACGCTATCAAAGGGTAAACTGTCAAAACAAGTGCCTGTCAGTGTCAAATAATAACCCACCGCTGAAACCGAGCCTACCTCAACCTCGGATATCCAGCTTTGCCCTTGTTCCTCGAGTATATCGACAGTTTGCTCAAGTTCTAAAAGAGGATCGTAAAAGAAAGGAATACTATGTATATTCTGCTATCACAGTAGATCAACACGTAAGGTGAACTAAATGTAACAACACTGAAAAATTATATTATGAATGCTCAAGACTCGTCAAAACTTACGTGTAAATTAAGCTTTGATGGCAATGGCGCATGGATTGCTCCATAATCAAATGGTTCTGGTCTGACCCAAAGAGTCACCGACATTATTTTTGAATTCTGTAATAATCTATATCATGTTTATGTGTTTTTTATCCATCAAAAAACATCAAAATCACCGAAATTACTTGCCGCCATCAGCCATATTTTGATTCGTAGCCCGCTGGGGAGCATGGGAAAATCTGTTTACTGCCTCGATTCCGTGCCCGGCTGTGATCACCTGTTGTCATAGTAACGCCGCCATTTTGAAATTCATTGGAACAGTGAAGACAAGAGAGGCTTTAGCTGGTAGAAAATTATATCGTGGGTTTATATATAAAACAAGGAGAAAATGACTGTAAACTTAGAGGAATATTTTAGGACCACTTTTGAGGATAAACTCCTCGTGTAAGTATCATAATTTTGGAAAAAACAAATGTATTTTATCCTGCATAGGCTGCAGACTCCATATCAACATTGTACATTTCCAAAGTTCATGACTTGCTTGATTTTATTACTCAACAAGGTTCTATTTTTAAATTATTTTCAGAAAAATGCCAGAACGTGAAGATGATCATCTCACGCCAGCAACACGATTACTGGAAAAACGACGTGAGATGTCTGAAGTGGAACAGGCTCTTGCAGCTCAAAAGGAAGTGAGTAGATAGAAATGAGAAAACTGATATTGATAATCGGATTATTCTGGTGACTCAAGTAACAAATTTGTGTGAAGATCTGCTGGTTAATACTGCATTTCAATTTGGTAGCAATCAAATGCCATTTTAATTCTAATTAATTTCATAAAGAAAGGAGGTTACTCCTGAATAATTTCACACTTGCTTCATGATACTAGGTCAGTTGATAAGTGATATAATTATAACAAATCAACACAAGGTATATTGCAAATGCTGCAATCTGATTGGTTCCACTATTCACCTAATAGTTAACATTATACCCCATGTAGTGAAATGTTCAAGATGGCATCATCTTGATTTGTTGAGACAGCTTCATAAAATGTGCTTTAATGAACCAAGTAAAGTGTGAAAACATATGGTCCATAAATCTTGTGTTGATTTATTATAATAAAACAGTTATTCAATTTGGCACGCAGTGCCTCATGGACTAACACTTCATAGACAATGTCGCCTCATTGAATAACTGTTAATCATTACAATAAATTATGATTTCCTCAAATGTGATTGGTTCATTATTAACCACTATTATTCAATAATTTGTCTGCAAATTTATTAATTGGGCACTATCGAATAATAAATCCTGTTATCAGACACCTGTATCACAACCAGAGTTCTTGGCTTACCAACCAATCACCAGGCAGATAATAATCACTATGAATAACAACAACTTTATAATTTACCACTTTCACTTTCTTTTTCTTTTTTCAGAAATTGTAATTTTTATAACAAATTGGTAACAGAAATTAGTGTTGTCCAATTCTGTCTGTAATCCTACATAACAAATCATGAACTACAACACGCAACTCAGAACCAGCACAGCATTCAATCACAATCACACCCAACCTACACATTCCAAGGGAGAGTCTTATTCAAGGAGAAAGGCTATTTTAAACGAAAGATTGTTGAGGCACTCCTTATCCAACAAAATAATCCCTCATTAAATAAACAAATACATTGTTACATCGCCCACAGGAATAACATAAAGTACCTAAACAGTTAGTTATGCAGTGCACATCATTTTACCCTGAATACGACAATTGTTGAAAACATAATTTTTGGTTTTAGATATTTTACTGTATTTAAATCTTTTAGCCTTTTATCATAGTTAAAAACCTTTTAGCAAACATTATGTCAAATCATGAACTAATAATGCACCTGTCAATGTTAAGCCTGAGGGGTGGGGCAGATGAAGGGGTAGTGATTTGACGAACTTGAATTGGTTACCCTGACAGTAAGGATTATGCCTCACAGATACCATGTAAATGAAAAGTGCAGTTATTTGTGCTCATTGGGAGGAGGGAGGGGTCTTAACCACAGTTTGGTTGGGGCTTCTACCCAGGCTCTCAAACCCTGACCCTGTTCATGATAAAACTTAGAGTTTTACCTACCCTGTTTATGAATTTTGTCATACAAGGTACAAACATTTAGGAATGATTTGTATGTATACCAAGGTTAAAATCACAAGTCAAGGAACAATACCCTGTTTGTGAATGCAAGTCCAAGAATGATATCCAGTCAGGCAGCATACATATTTACATAATTATATTTATATTTATAAAATAGGGAATATATAATGGACACTCTAATTAATGGAGTTAATATCAGAAGATAAAGATACTCATTTTAACTTTGTCTTATTCCTATTTTATAAAAGCAACAAAAACAGCTGTGAGTGTCTATAAACTGTGATTTAAAGCTTATTAACACACTGAAAGTTGTAGAGCACTTGAGAAGTAAGACAAACACTCGCTTTCACCTCATGTTCCTGCTCTACAACTTTTGGCATTTTTATATCACAGTTTATAGACACTCACAGACGTTTTATAGTGCTTAAATATACACACATATACATTTAATAATCCTGGTAGTCCCTTATAATTATAGGTTATGTGGGTATATGGAAGTACACCCTCAGTTTATACTGCTATTACACTATTTTGTAAAACTTCTGATTTCCTAACTCATTTTTTGGCAGGAATTCCAAATGAAAATGGAAAGTCTCCAGCAGAGGAGAGAGGAGTTGGAAAGGAAGGAATACCAACTCAAGGAATCCTTGTTAAAGTTTGACAAATTTTTGAAGGTAAGTACAATTAATGACATATGGCACTAAGTCTTTGTGGGAGTTTTTTAGATGTTTGGTTTTTAGATGTAGAGGATTTAATTTATTTTGTAATTTTGAAAAACCCAGTCTGCTAATTCAGCCACCTTGGGTGTAGTTTGTGCAACTTCGATGAACACAGTTTGTTGTTGCACCTAACATGGGATGGTTGATTTAGCAGACTACAGCAGTTTTGTGATTTTTGGGATATGTGTAGTGCTTAAAATTATTATTGTTATATTCAAATAGTACGCACATTGTGATTGGTCAAACAATAAATTATTTGTTTCTAGTAATGAATACTGATGTCCCATAGCTAGTTATTTGCTCCAAATTAGCATTAATAATCACGATATAACAAAACCATTGTTGACTGGTGTTCTCTGTGTAATATAAGTTTCAGTGTACCTGAGGGAACTAATGTCACCCGAGGGCAAAGGTCAGAGGCCAAAGGTTCCACAGAACACCAGTTAACAACTATATAAATAAATATAATGTGTGATCCCAGAAAATATTCATACCCCCATACCACAGAGGAAAATTAAAATTGCCCCTTCCCCTCCCCCCAAAACTTCCAGCTTTGATCCATAGTTCCCCTCCCCCTGAAATTTTAAATTTTCCTCTGTGGTGGGGTATGGATATTTTCTATAATCACACAATATTATATTACTTTATTGTAATTTAATGGCATGGTACTTTTTACCCAACAGGAAAATGATTCCAAGAGAGCAAGGGCTCTAAAAAAAGCAGCTGAAGAGCGAGAAATGAGGAGGCAGAAGGATAAAGAGATAGCAAGGTAAGTTGTCAGCTCCAACAGAAACTAATACACATGTTTTCCCAGAATTATGTGAAAAGGTAGGCTTGGTTTCAGCCATGAGTTGTTTTTTTTTTGGTGCACCCACAATCCTCTCCATTATGGTTGAGAAGATCATGGAAGCACTGAAAACCCATGGCTGGTGCTGAGCCTAGTAGGCTTGCTAAAATTTGCTGAATTTTGAGATAATGTTGGATTCACCCTAAAATCGTATGCTATTGTAACAACCATAACTTGAAATCTGCATTTTTGCACTACAGTAATTTTTGCACGATTATTTGATGTTAACCCTAATTTTCACAACAAAATGTACCATTCTGAGGTTGCTAAAAATTGGCTGAAACTCCCTTTCTTACTTGGTACTCTGAAAGGTACACTTT
>JANVCK010188851.1:0-10734 GCA_026546655.1 Epizoanthus illoricatus
ATTTGGCCAACCAGTTCTTCGAAAAAAATTTGCAAAGTTGAAGTATTTTTCACTTTTTTCGCAAATGTCAATGGTCTTCAGTTTTTTATCTTGTCGCCAACAATTCTTAATTTATCGGCAGAAACGTTTTAGACCAGAAAGACATTTTGTGACGTTATTTCCAAATTGTTTGGTATTTTCAATTTTTCGAAAAAGATTCGCAAAGTTGAAGTTTTTTTGTCTCTTTTGTCACAAAAATGACCTCTCCGTGCAGTTTTTTTTCCACTTATCTCGAACAGTTTTCATTTTCTAACCCTTAAGGCATTTTCTGAAATTATTTCAAAATTATTTGGTTAGTTCAATGTTTCTACAAAAATTCGCAGTTACAAGACTTTATCTCAAACATGGTAATTCGCTTCTTCAAAACCGACCAGCTAATTACTTTGTCTTAACAAAATTCTGTTATATGCATTTCTTACTTATTTGTATACATCAGGTTGCAGTTATACGATTGAAATTTTGAACAAAATGTAACAAACCAGACGAGGTGGATTGATATTCGCTTTTTCGAAAATTTTGTTGTGTATTTTAGCAGCCTCAACAATATCAGAAACATTCTATCATCCATGATAACAATTATTAATTTCAGCAACCTAAGTGCAACCCAAAGCAAGCAAAGAAAGCACGAAAATGTGCCAAAATAATGACGTCACCTTTCGCAAAATCGTCATTTTTTCACAAATTTTAGGCAATTTTTTAATGTATTTTATATATTTCTTACATTTATGTAACTGCCACCTATTATACAAGTGTACGGCTTTATGAATAAACAACAGTTGCTAAAATTTTTGGGAGAGAAAACTAAAATCTGTTCCATAAACGTAAAAAATGGACAATGGCGACGTAATCGATCTTTTCTCTTGCCAGCAAAACATATTTTCATGACATTTATAATCCCTTCGCACAATTGCTAATGCAGACAATAGGGCTCCGGTTTTCCCTATTAAGCTATCAGCTTTTTCTTTTTACTTCAGTGCTCCATTAACAAAGAAAATAGTTCAATCAGTGAAGTTCAATTGAAGTCAAAACAGAAGTAATATGAAATAATTTAATTGATACTTAAAGCCAGTACTGGTGACATCTTTTCTGTGGTTGAAAGTTTGGGAAAGTCGAGTATTAATGAAAAATTTCGGAAAATGAAAATAAGGCTGTTCATCTGTCCTTGAGAAACCCTGTGCCGCGACTGTCTTGTTATTTTGACGTTACGATAAGGACCGACCGACTATTTGACATTGTGGGGTGGGAGTGGAAGAATTCTGAAAACATTTGCGAAAATCAATTATAACAACTTTATTTACTGAAGGTAAACACTTTACAGCCAGGTGCTGACAAAACGCTGCAAACACAGGAAAACTTCAATAAAAATTATTTACGCTAAAAATTAGAGACTAAAACTTTAAAATGGACTGTGCCGGCGACTAGTATTTTCACGTCACTGAGCCGAAGAGGAGAATACAGGAAAATATGGAAAACATAATTTACAGTGCAATTTTAAACAAATAAATATTTGCACTGCACGGAGATGTAAATCGGGAAAGTAGAGAGAAACATTAAAGATAATTATATAATTTGTATCGCAATTTTAGTCGAAAAATCATAATTAGAAAGCGAAATATTCTTCCATCCTACCCCACAATATCAAATGATCGACCCAACAAGGGAGGTTCGATTTATAAAGAGAAATAAAACCAAGTTTCTTTCTACCGTTACTTGACAACGACATTCGTCCGTCACCGCTTTGTTTGATGGCTGCTGTATTTGGCTGTCTTTTCTTCGTAACAGAGACATCAACGTCACCCATTCACTGCAAGAAACAAAGCAGTAACAATGATTAGATTATAAGCTGTCATTTCTGGGAATATCTTAAATGTATTTTACCTAGCTAGTGTCTCAGAAAGTGCCTGGCCGACATTTCTTTGGTAAGCCGATACAGTACGACGGAGAGCTGATAGTTTTTCCTCAATCGCTATTGCAGCGGCCGAGTCTTTAGGCTGTGTTCACATGGGAAAGGTGCCGCCAGCTGGTTCGGAAAGTATAGGCGTTCCGCTCACATGGGACCTGCTATCCGTGTGAACGGACGCATATCCGCTCCGATTTTGGAAACGGAACCAAGTTGACCCGTTCCCGTGTGAACAGGCACTCGAAGAGGGAACGGTTTCCTGTAAACAGACCGGGTCCGGAATGGTTCCGGACCGAAACCATGTGGAACCGTTCTGTGTGAACATAGCATAAAGGTTAATAAACTGCGCAGTTATTTACTTCTCATTTGTACTTTACACGGCGGAATTTCATTGCCAGCAGCGTGCGCGAGAACTTTCTTTCCTGTTACTCGGTGCAAGTTCACGCACGTGCCAGGTGATGACATTCCTCCGCACAAAGTACAAAGAAGAATGAAATATCTTTATTGCGCTTTATCAACTTCTAAATAAACTTTACAGATGCAGAAACGGAATACATTTGTGCAGTTTTAGCCAAAAAATATTGTCAGAAACGTTAGTAACGATTCAAGCATTTCAAAAGTTTGCACACTAACTCCGAAAAACAAAGTGTTGATGAACGCCTCTCGTTTTTTCTTTATCAATCCTTGGAAAAACATATAAATAATCGTTCATTTTTTATGAGGTAGTTTTTTTACTCTTTGCCATCAATTGTCTCTGAACATGCAGACAGAGATTATAACATGTCTGTGAATTCAAGCACTCGAGAAGTTTGTAATTTCGAGGGAAGTCTGGGGCCATGTATGCCCAGAAAAGTTTTAAAATTTAGTTCTGTTGAGATGGTACTTCAGTCACAAATACTTAGGAATAGTGACCTTCCCAGCAATGCCAACAATTGGATTTTGCTGGGCATGATATTTTACGAGTGCCTAGGGCGCTAGCTTCTGGGGGGGTCTGGGGGCATGAACTCCCAGAAAATTTGAAATTTAGGTCCTATGAGAATGGGCCAAGATGGTCTGTAATTTCATTTTGCAATATGTAAAGTCACAAATCTTTCTAAAGGAATAATAGTTACTTCCCAGAGATGTCAGACTGGCACCAAAGGTGGAGGCCGCTAATGGGGTATGGGGGCATGCCCCCTCTCCCCCCCCCGAATAAAATGATTGCAAAATGAAAGGAAAATGGTGCATTCTGGCGAATTTTATGTTTCTAAACACTTAAACAGACAAAGAGTGTGTCTAAAAACTTACACTATACCCTAAAAAAGCTAGTAAAAGAAACGTTTTGCAACAAGAATTTGCTTTATTCCAGCTGTAATTGTGCTACTCCTATAAGGATGTTACGCCAGGACTTCCCTGAAAATCACTCTACGTCAGAAAGCCTCCTGTTTAAAAATTGTTGTAGAAACAAATATTATATAAATCCAATTTCAATATGTTCGAAATTTTATTCGAACAAGGGAAGCTTGGGGAAATGCCCCCAATAAAATTTGGAAAATTGTTTCCTCTAGAGTGCAATTTGCAGCATTCTGAACTCTCTACCCGCACATTTCTTTGGGATGGCTCCCCTCTGACCACCACATTTGTTGGGATACCTCCCTTTGGCAATCAAAGTTCTTGGATATCCATCCTCTGAACATATACTTTTGGGGTGCCTCATAACCATCAAATTTTTTAGGATACTACCCTCTGACCATCAATTTGTTTGGAATGCCTCCCCCTCTGACCATCAAACGTTTGAGATGTCCACCCAGCCCCCCTCTGACCATCAAACGTTTGGGATGTCCACCCAGCCCCCCTCTGACAATCAAACGTTTGGGATGTCCACCCAGCCGCCCTCTGACCATCAAACGTTTGGGATGTCCATCCAGCCCCCCTCTGACCATCACATTTTTGGAATTCACTCCCCTAAACATAAACTTTTGGGGTGCCTCCTAACCATCACATTTTTGGAATTCACCACCCTGACCAGAAATATTTTAGATGCCTACTGACCATCAGATTTTTTGGGATACCCCCCTATTCGCCATCAAAGTTTTTGGATGTCCACCCTCTGTCCATCAACGTATTCGGAATGCCTCCCCCTTCTTGATCATCAAACGTTTGGGATGTCCACACAGCCCCCTTTCTACCATCATATTTTTGGGATTCTGCCCCCCTCCTCTGACCATAAACGTTTGGGATGCCCCCTGACCATCACATTTTTTCGGATTCCCCCCTCAGAGCACAAACGTTTGGGATGTCCACCTTCTGACCATCAATTTATTTGGAATGCCTCCCTCCTTTGACCATCAAACGTTTGGGATGTCCACCTAGCCTCCCTCCTACTATCATATTTTTGGGATTCACCCCTTCTGACCACACACTTTTGGGATACCCAGCGACCATCACATTTGTTGGGATACCCCCCTCTGGCCATCAAAGTTTTGGGATGCCCTCCTCTGCCCATCAAACGTTTGGGATGCCCCCCTCGGACCATCATATTTTTGGGATGCCCCCCCTCTGACCATCATATTCAGTTTGGGATGCCCCCCTCAGACCATCACATTTTTGGGATGACCCCAGGACAATCATATTTGGGGGATGCCCCCCAAGGACCATCATATTTTGGGGATGACCCCCAGGACCATTATATTTTTGGGATGACCACCCAGGACCATCATATTTTTGGGATGACCCCCCTCGGGCTATCATATTTTTGGCATGACCCCCCCAGGACCACAAATTTTTGGGATGACTCCCCCAGGACCATCATATTTTTGGGATGTCTCCCCTTGGACCAATCATATTTATGGGATGACCCCCCAGGACCATCATATTTTGGGATGCACCCCAGGACCATCATATTTTTGGGATGACCCCCCAGGTCCATCATATTTTTGGGATGACCCCCCAGGACCATCATATTTTTGGGATGACCCCCCAGGACCATCATATTTGGAGGATGCTCCCTCTGACCATCATTTTCTTGGGATTCCCCCTCTGACCATCATATTTTGGGGATGACTCCCCGACAATCATATTTTTGGGACACCCCCTCTGACCGTAACATTTTAGGGATGCCTGCTGATCTTCAAATTCTTTACAATACCCCCTCGGACCATCAATTTTTTGGGACGCCCCCCCCCCTCACTCCCAGCAATACTTTTGAGATGCTAGAACAATTTCAATATGGCTGTAGCAGATACACTCTTCTAGTAGTAGTAGTGAAAACTACTTGAAAGTATCACACAACACGCAACACAAACTTTGTGTACTTACCATGAACAAAGCTTCCAATTAAGCCATGCTGCTCGGCGTGTTGCTATTTGTAAACGGTCCTGTGGAAATCAGAGGTAAATGTTAAAATACGTTCAAAATATTAAACACTGCAATGTAACTTTTCTACTATTACTACCACTACTATTTTTTACACGAGAGCGTAGAAATGTCTCTCTTTCATAGTTATGTGTTGTTTGTCTTTCGGTTCTAAATTTACAACGAAAAATATGGAAATGCGCATGGTTGTTCGTCTATGATCATTGAATTTAGCTTGATCACACTCGGTGTTTTGACGAACTTGTTGAATATTTTTGACCAAATAAAGTGAACAAACCTGGAACCAAAAACATGTTTGCACGAATCCGCCCTCGCTATAATTGAACTGGCATGTTACAAGAAACATTTTGCCACGTATCTTCAACAGTTGCGCGTCTAAACTGATATTTCTTCCCGTGAAACGGATTCACAAGTCCCTACAGCAATTTTCTTGTACTTAACTATCTATAAACGTGCACTCTTCCAGTATTGGCGAAAACAAGTTGGAAAGTATCATTGCAAGTTCCTTGCTTAGAAAACTCGGATTCTGTCTCTATTTTCCTGGTCCCTTGTTTTGACTTCAGTCAGTTCTAAACATTACAACGAGAAACTTCCGTTGGTATAGAAATATACTCGCAAAATTTAGCTTTTTCACCGTTTTGGCCATGGACCAACTTGTTGGCTTTTAAAATAACCGAAATAAATGAACCGACCTGAAACCAAAACTATTTACGTCAGCTCGCCCTTGCTGTACTTGAACTGTTACAAGAAACTTCTCACACGTTTGTGTCCCAGTACAAGTTCAATTCTCCAGCACACGATATTTCTTCCGAGTAACGGATTCACAAATCTCTACAGCAATATTCAATATACCCACAGCACACGCACTCTTCCAGTATTGGTGAAAATTAGTTAAACGCATCCTATTCCGAGTTCCTTTGAACAAGCAAAACGCACTCGCCAACTTACCATTCCCAAGATTTCTAATCCGCCCATGCTTCTCGGCGTCTTGCTAAACGGACCTGTGGCAAGCAGAGATTATATTTAAAAGCATAAAAACGTTGAAATATGTTCAAGATATTAAACACGTGTAACTGTGTGACAGATAAGCTTACTTCTTCGCAAAATTTCCAATGTTGCGTCTCTGAACGCTTCTATGAAATGGCCTGCGAAATGGTGCGCTATACACTTTTGGATTGCAAACAATGCGCTGATGAAACTTTTATTAAACAAATGAGTTTCACTAGTCATATACAATGGCTGTTATCTTTAATTGCAAACTCGAGAACAAATCATTGTTTCCAAGTATTTCGCAACTGTCGCTCAAATATTTGTACAGCTGAATAAATGTAAACAATAAGTTCAAATGTAAAAGGATAGCCACACATTTTTCTCGCCTAGAAACTCCAAATTTGAAATTAAAAGTGAAGAAAAGTAGAGAAATCAAGCGAAGAATGAACAGAAGGAAGCCAATACCTTAGTAATGACTTCCAAACGTTTTTTTAAAAATAACTGTCCACTTTCTCTTGGGTACTTGTTTTCAAGCCAGTTGTTTTATTTGAATTTCGCACGATAGAATGTATCAGGGGCATGCATTGAACCAGATAATCACACGTTGAGAAGCTGTCAGGAAAGAGGTGTTCACTTTCGGAGATTTTGTGGCAACCGAAGTGTCAAAAACCCTGCCAGAGCCCTTGACACTGTTAGTTAAAGTCATTCGGTATTTTCCTGTAGTGCTATACCTTAAAAATTTGCAGATAAATAACTGTACAATTTTACAATGGCAACAAATTAAAGCCTCATTTACACGCGCAAAAAAACCTTGCACGACACTCTAAATCTCGGCACGGTGCCGATGCGTTTTCGGTACAGCACTATCTTTACCTGTTTACAAGGACTTAAAATCGTCCTGGCACCACTGATTATTAGCCTGTGATGCAAACAAACTGCGTGATCAATGGGTAACCTGTTAAGTGGCGCTAAGGGAAAGGGGAGCGCAGGGGAGGGTTAAGGAGAATTGTGACACTGCGTGATGGGTAATCTGTGTAGTGGCGCTAAGGGGAAGGGGAGGGTGGGGGAGGGTTAAGGATAATTGTGACACTGTGTGATGGGTAACCTGCGTAGTGGCACTAAGGGAAGGGGAGGGCAGGGGAGGGTTAAGGAGAATTGTGACACTGCGTGAGCACGCTTTCAACAATTTTTTGGCACACCACGGCTAAAATTATGTCGTGTAAACGGGTAGTACCCTTTCCGTTTCTTTTCGATTTTCAAGCGACAGGGCGGAACACCTCTACTGTCCTACATATTAAGGACACCTCCAGGTTGTTACGTTAATGAATATTTTGCATACAAGCTCGTTTAGTGACAATTCAAGTACCAAAATGATTTCCTGAAAACGTTTCGGAGATGTAAAATGTGATTACTTTAGTACTGAATTTTCGATTTAACGCCCTAGGCAACTATTTGTTGAATATTACAAATTAAGGAAACGCTTTAACAATGAACTGTAACAACTGAACAAGAAATGCGGTAATGTTTAGCAAGCATGTGAAACTAGCGTGGTACAATAACAAACAAAGCCCCTTCAAAATCAACAAGTTGGTCTTCATATACTGAGGAGATGTTATTTCGGAATAAGACCATAACTGCAATAGGAAGGGGAGGGGGAGGGCGCTTGTTTCGAAAGAACACATTATACAGGAGGTGCTTCTTTCACTCATTACCTTTACGATTCTAGATCTTGTGTGTTAGTCTCGATTATACGAGAACATCCTATATCAATTCGCCGTACTTGTGATTTTAATGCTGCGAGTGTCACATCAAAGTGCAGAAGTTCAGCTGCTCCAGATACATTTGTCGCAAATATTTCGAGCTCATTTCGACGATTTAAAAGGTAATTAACAGCGGAAGGACTCTCACGGGCCGTTAATGAAGCGTATACACTAGAACAATGATAAAACATCTACAGGTATTTTAAGTTTACACTTCTTTGACAGTTAAGTAAGTGATTAAAAAGCAGTGTCAGTTAACACACGCTTAAGAGCAAATTAAATGTTATGGTTCAACAAGTCTTCGAGCAAAATACGTATTATTGAATACTGCAGGTAGAAGGGTCATTTAAAAGCTATTCAACCATTTTACAAGCGCTAATCTAAGAAAATAACAGAATTTTGACATCGATCTGATTGCATCTATCCACATTACTTATGTCTTGATGTAAATTCTTCGCTTTTCGTGTACCTGCATATGTCGCGATAACGTATGGCTTTGCTCGTCTTGTTGGGGTATTACTGAGCTGTTAAAGGCAAGAAATGTTTTACAACAAAAGATATAAAAGTACTTCTTTCCTTACGTCATAGGAAACGGACAGTAATTTGAAAGCTATTAAATAGAAATAAGCGTAGAATTATAAAACATTTTCGCTGAACCGTAGATGGAATGTCAAAGGAAACTAACCGTATCAAAACACATCGAATCGAAACACTGGCTTTTCCTGATGTGAACTCTCCTCTTTAGCGTTGTCTTTTTGATTTCTATTTAAAATAAAGTATGACACATTAACTGCTTACTGGAGAATGCGTCCTATCAAATTTTAATCACACACAAGAAAATTTGTTTCTGTTGGGCACCTGCAAAATATTAAATATCCCTTTTCTGGTTGGTTGTTTGATAACTGTGTTTTGATAAACAATTAAGCGATCATGTCTTAGCTACTAGTACTTGATCACATAACCCTGATTTTTAACAAAAATAGTTGTCTTTGTCAGGAATGTGTTTAAAAACAATTTTGTAAAAGCTGTGCTATTTTTAGATGGGTGTTTCTTTTTTGCAACGTTGTGCGTTAGAATACGTCCAAAGGATTGAACACACGACCTGGTAATGCGAGTTCGTTCTTACTTGATGATTCTGTGTACAAGATTTTCCGGATTATGGTTTTTAAACACTTGGTACAGGTTGGCTTTCTGTGAGCGATAATCGGGTCACAGGGAACTGATTGTAAAGCGTTCCTGTAAATTCGCACTTCGTCTCTTTACGCTATAATGGATGGATCCAATGGATTTGTTCTATTCAATATTAGCTAATCCGAACCTCTGCGTCTCAAAATATGGAGATATGTTGGGAAAATTGACGCTTGATATAACAGTACCGGACTTCTCAGCGAGGGGCGGATCTAACCAGTATATTTACGTTATGAACTTTTTACATTTAATAACTAAGTTCTCTGTTTTTAGAAATCTGGATTGAAGGTTGTCATTGTCGTTGACAATGTTTGAATATTTTCGACCGCTTTTGAGGTCATTTTAATCGGACGTTTAACAATGACAGTTTAATTGAAGACGTTTCATTTGTTCCATTTTTAACAGAGAATTCAGCGGGGCGATTCGTCCCTCTGAAAAGTGTGGGCGATGGCTCAAGTTGTAGTGACCTCATGTCTAGCTTTGGGAGTCTGGATCTGTATCTGCGCTTTCTGTGGAGTCGGAGCAGCTGATAAATACGTGAGTACTGCATGTTACTGCAACTCTGGGCTATGTATGCACTAGAACACCTATATATCTTCACTGATAAAACTATGGCAACTATCTCAGTAATATAAGTCTTGTTTGTATATATAGAGAGTTTACGGCTGCCATTGTCAGCACAGCTTGCTTAAGAACTAAGCTGTTAGGTTATAATGAATTGGATTTTATAAGATCAAAATCTCTGGTAGATAGGAAATTGTCAGTCATCACTCAGCTGAAGCTGTATGCCAATAGAAAACTAAACCGAGTCACCAAAAAGTGCTCAGTTATCTGAACGAGTATCACAACAAACGTGCTCTTGCGATTTATACATCAGCAAGACTTGTCTTATTGTGTTACAGTAAAATAGAGTCCAACACGTCACGCAGTCACATAACAACATAGAAATAACCAATAAATTAAAGCAAAAATTCCAGATATCGCCGAAGTAGTATGTGAACTCAAAGTAGGGAAACAAAAACCGCACAACTGACGTTTCGGTCACAATTCTACCCACGTATGGCCGCAGCTCAGTTTGTTGGAGTGCTAATTAGTGGTTATCAGACACAGTGTGGATAATTCAAGGCCGGGTTAGACCCTCTCGCATGGACCGTTCAAACGTTAGCAACGTTTAACCCAATATTTGTTGGGGCAAGATGTTAGAATGGTTTGAATAGCCCTCTCAACAATGTTGGCAGGTGTTAGACGATGTTGGAGTAAATTTTAAAAAGGTATAAACCTTGCTCCAACATCGCTCCAATATTTCTTCTCTTCTACTATAAATGTTGGCATGATGTTAGAGCAGTTTGAATGCCTCGTACATTTGTCGGACACGTGCATGCGCATATCTCTTTATGCATGTAAATGTAAATTGTAATCTCGACCCCATAGACTACGAGTAGTCCCTCTTTTCCCTCCGTAATCCGTCGAGAGTTGGTGAAAATAAGAGCTGTACAGCGCGTG
>JANVCK010189295.1:0-10724 GCA_026546655.1 Epizoanthus illoricatus
ATAACTTTCTCCGTTTTTTTTTTTTTGTTTTTTTTTTTTTCTATTTTGTTCCGTAAACTTAAAAAAAATAGATATAAGAATGTTCTGCGACAAAAACGCAGCATGTGAGGTCGGTTTTAGGTGGCGCAATAGTTCTGAATCCGTAATCTACATTCTGCTTCCAATTTATATTCTTTTCGTACCATTTAGAGAGCAGGTCAAAACACATGCCCTAGATAGGGACCCATTTTTTCAGCAGACACAGCTGTCAGCGCATGGTAATACCCCAACCCCCTATTATATTTCTTGACCACCTATTTCCTTTTGGGGGGGGGGGTAGCGAAAGATAGCGAAAGACAAAACAGATGGAACAATTCGTTCTAGATTTTGGCTTTTAGTTTCAGAGATATTCCAAACCAAAAATTTCGAAATCTTGGTTTTTAGATTCAGGAGAAGACAAAGGGCGACAGGCCCTACCCCCAAGTGGCTAGAGAAGGCGTGTGTTTTGATCTGCTTCCTTATACGATTTTATTTAAATAAAATTTTGTTAACAACCTTTGCAGCATGTAATGACACCTCTGCCAAAGCTCATAACTTTACGCATCCTCCGGTATGTTGGCGTCATCCATACGTCATGAAACTAGCAAAATGCAAATTTGTCACGCTACAAAACACCGATATCTTGAAATGTTTCAACAATTTGCCGAAAAACGGTCCTAAAGATTTTGATGTAGTTTGCAGAATCTTAATGACTATTATTATATCTGAAATTTTCATATCGGGTCATCTGGCAAAATTTTGGATATACCATATTGTTGGGGGTGGGGGAGGGGGAGTGGTTGTTTATTCCAGTAGAGACGTTTATTCTGACGTGGACGTTTAGTTCTGAATTCAAGAAACGAGTAAACCCAAAACATGTTTTAATTTTTCTTCCATTATCACAAAATATTAGTTGATATTTTCTTGCTCTATATAACGTGAAACTAAAATCTAAATCAGTAGATAATACTGATTTGATGATTCAGTTCGAGCCATCGTCCTCAACGATGCTGGACATAATGTAAATAACTAAAAAACGTGAACATAAACAGCTGCATCAGTAGACATTACTGCTTTTTAAAACTCAACGTTTGAAGCTACTTTTAGCAGTTCTTCATCCTCATCATTTTTTTGGCGGAGGGGGGGGGGACGACGTTTCTTCGGAACAATACGGTATTTACATTTTACGGGTTTTATGACGTTCAATGACGTCATACATCGGCGAGTACGTAAATGTTATGAGTATCGGCAGATGTGTCATCACATTCTGAAAAAGTCGTCGTTAACAACACGTTTTATTGAAAAAAATTGACAAAGGTAAGAAAATGGCAAAAATTTGAAGTAGAATGTTACCTTATGGATTCAAAATCATTGCGCCACCTTAACGGGGGTCGGTGTGCGTCTGCCTCGAACACAGGACTCTTCAAACTGTGTCCCAAAGCAATGCGCATGGAGTGCCATGTGCAGAGAACGAGCACAGGAGGTCCACAGAACTGGGCCCAAGCGCCAGGAAGGCGTATAGATCTCTTTCTACGTTCTCTTGTTGGTTCCATTTATTATAAATTTGCTGGGAATCAACGGCAAGGAATCATTGCGTCATTGTGAAACCGTACTATACTTCGTACAGCATGTTGCCAAATCATTTTTACTGTACGCTTCTGGAGGGGGAGATGGGGTAGCAAAAGAGTACAGCGTGTCCGTTTGTGAAACTATGAACGACCCCGGCTGCTTGCTACAAGCTACTGGAAACAGTTCCGATGTATACACCAAAATTAACTCTGTTTTCCATCCGTTTTAGTTATTTTTATTTCATTAATTTTACGTCCCCAAATTGGAAATGTAATATTTACATCTTCGTGAACGTTATCAGATGTTGTATTAATATAAACTCTTTTATGTTACCAATAGTTTTCTTGGGCCAAAATTTTGTCTGATAAACTATTTTGCCGTGTGTACGAACAAAAATATCTTCCTCGGTTCCAGTTCCCTGGTCTGCGACTCATTAGCCAGGTACAAATTGTCACTCGTTGCCATACATACGAGCAAAACTAAGTTATCATGGAAAACGTGGTCCGAACGTGTTATGCTTTACCGTAATTTAAATATATTAGTTCTGAAGCAAACATTAATGTAAACTGACTGCTTGATAACAAAAGTTAAAGGGGTTACAAAGAATCGGTGAAACATTTCGAAAGAAGTCTGACTTCAATCAGTCAAGTTGGTATGAACAATGAAATAAACAACTGCAGTGATGTACAATGGAAAGACCAAACGAATCGGAGGTAATAAAATCTGATTTCGTAATAAATGAAAAAATTCAAACTTGCACCATTTTTTGAATCACTAAGTAAGCAAGTATTAAAGTAATAAATCGGTCAGCACATCCATCCGTACAACTATCGGAACTGGTTCTGGCCAGACTGGCCCTGCTCACGGATTAGCGCCGCTCAGTTCCCCCGTTCCGGACGACCAGGGCGCGGGAATTTGGTGAGTTTTGGCGGGAAATGGTCGCGCGCGCCTTGACCTTTCCAGAAACAGTTCTCTCGGCCCGCTCAGCTCGAGACCCGGCAAATGGAACGCGCCCTTAGTTAGTCCGTATGCTACGTAAATAGATAAGTATAAAGTAGGTTGGTAAGTAAGCATGACAATTTTGAAAACAAAAGATTCCGTCTTTGTAAACCCTTCAACATTTTACATGGTTCATACACAAACTGTGCACCACACTCCCGGTACTAAGACATCAATATTGAGCAAAACATAACTAACAATTCGCCCCTTCCTAAACCATAATGCTCTATCAGGGTGTTTACACAAATGGTCAGCCTAAAGCCAGCCTCAAAAGAGGATGATAGTTAAGTTGTTGAGAGTTGCACGAGTTCAAACTCTCATGCTCGTTTGGACACCAACTCTCACGCGGTCTTATCCAATTTGAACATGTAAAAAAAAAAATTTTGATGAGTGGATGCGAGTTTGGTTTGTTTGTGGTGCGAATCTTGTCAACTCTCATCCGCATTTGACTGCGCGCATGTGAGAGTTGACCAAACTCTCGTCCAACTCTCCTCACTCGACGCTCATGCAACTCTCATTCAACTATCATGCTCCGACACAGGCATCTCAAGAATGCAGCCTAGATTTTCCTAAAAACCCAACAAGAGTGTTTGAATTCCATATGATAAAACCGGTTATAGTTTCAATTATAGTATAGATCAAAGCAAGCGAGAAACTGGCCAAGTCAGTTCAAATGGGCTACCAACTGACCTGTAGACAGGCCTTGCTAGGTTCCATTTGACAAGCTGAAGGATGGCTTCGAGCACTAAAACATACAGGAAATGTTTCAGATAAACTTGCCTGAACTTTGAGCAGCCTTGTAAACACCCTGTAGATCAGGGTTATATTAACAAACAGGATTTCTATAAACAGATTTGAGAAATTTATACAACCGCGTAACTAAACTCCATCCTTGGACAACTGTACACAACGATGCAGACGCAACTGGATTATAACTTTAAATCTAAACTGTAATTATGTATTTATATGTTTTTATATGCATAAACTTCTACATTATATTTCTGCTAATTAATTCGGTCAATATTATGATACTATAATTAGTATATAATAATCATTTTTAAAAGGAGGGGAAAAAATCCTAAAAAGAAGAAAATTCACCTGCTAATTCTTGATAATTCTATCAGAATGTTAGATTCCACAAAGCTAAGCAGATGGAAGGCTGGCGTTTGGTAAATTCCATGTTTGTTAATGAAAAAGTTCTTAGGATTTGGAACTACTACAAAATAACTATTGCTGTCTTGAATCTGTTTATTTCCATAAAATATTATTTAGAGAATGTTCGATTTTTTTTGTTTTTTCCAATTTTCTGTTCAAACGTAAAATGTTCTTATTCTAGAAGTCACTGCATTGGCATTCAATTTGAGACACCATGAACAATGTGCTGTTGAATTCTCCAAGTACTTCACATACATTCTTTATAAAACCAATTGTGAGAATTTGGTGATTCACCCTAAAGACCAAGTCTACCAACATTTTCAAATCTTTTTGACAACGATCTATCCTTTGAATGCAACAACACAAAATGTCTTACTAGTGCTTTCCTCACATAAAACAGTATCATTGTACTACATAATCTGATTATTCGGTAAAAATCTTTCTGAAAAACGTTAATTTCTAGCACTTGAAGCTAAGGAATGTTGAGGCATTTCCTAGAAAATAATATAACACAGCAACACGGTAAGTACAAAGACTACTACTTGTTTATGTCAACCCTTACCCCTTTTTTACTTTTCATTCATTCACTCTCTCTCTCTCTCACTCACTCACTCACTACTCACTCACTCACTCACTCCCTCCCTCACTCACTCACTCACTCACTCACTCACGCACGCACTCGTTTATTCATTTACAAAAACTCTAGTAACAAGTCTTAATATTGTACTTGACTTTGTAAATGTACTGATAGAAAAAGGATCTTGGATCGATATGTCATCATAGCTCTCCCAACTCGCACTGCAAATGATCTAAAGGCCTATTTACACTGAACAGAAAAACGGAACAGTTCTAATACACAAAATTATTAGTTCTACAAGCATTAAACCATCAACACAGAAATTACTTTGTCACCACTTAAATAGAAAGTAGCACTCTCCAGGTCTTCAATTGGAAGGACTGTTTACACAGCCTAATGACGCATACTTGATTACACAGAATCTACCAAAGTCTGTCTACAGAACTGCCTTGTAGTGTCCCTGTGACTCACAGCTGAGCCTAAGTATGGCTGCTGGAAGAGCAGTGTACACCTGTACATGTACTGTACACATAATATTACCTCCAACTGCCGTTACCGTTCTACACAGACAAGGCTGGCATACTTCTATCATCATTTACATGTTTATGACAGCACATTTTCACATTAATTCTGAGATGGTATACATACGTATAAATGACTGTTAAAATTCTTAGTTAAAAACAACAAATGCTGCCTGACAAAATACCTCAGTCTGCTTTCTCCTCCCTCATCCACTCTGGAGGCGTCTCTTATTCAAATGCACCATAAATCTAAGTAAATACCTGTGTATAGGCTCCACAGCACCCTAAACTTCTGACTACTTTTCAGGGGAAAAAATTCCCTACAAACTACAAATGCTTACAAGTACGTACCCATGTATAAGCTGCATCCCCAACACCGGAGCTGATTTACTTCCAAAAAAGTTAGTTTGGCCTATACACAGGTACAGTATTTACAGTACATGTAAACTCCACATTAATTAATAATGGTTAAAGATGCCATGGCACTTCCACCTGTGTGACACCTCCCTTCAACACCTACAGGTGTCCTCAAAATTATGCAAGCAGTTCCCTCTTATTTCTCTCATGGGTGATGCTTGGAGTAAAAGGGAGAGAAGTGGGTGGAATGACTTTCTTTCTCGTCTCCTCCAAGCTGCATTAGCAATTACAGCGTAACAGTAGCAAAGGGGGGCAAGCTAGGGCAACTCACTATCTACGAGATCTGCAACTGTCATGTTGTTAAAGAGTAAGGCCCACCTAATAAGACATATGTATCGATCTTATTGTCCTACAGTATCCGATTCTATAAAACATCAAAAACCAATTACTGCGATATAAATATTATCATTCTATGTTCTCGAGATATAACTCGTCACAACTGTGGATCACTATAAGGAACAAATAGAGAAAAATTAAATTTTTCTTGAATATTTTACATTGCATTATTTACCTTTGTTCTCCAGAAAGTAAAAAATGTTTTCTGCTATTTAATTGCAGCCATATATAGTCAAATATTAGAGAAACATAATTTTACTCTATTTGTTTATTATACTACCCACACTTGTGACGTCATTGGGACGAACTTTGATGCTCAATATATTCAAAACAAATCATCAGACAACAATAATATTTATATCACAACAACAAGTACTTAAAATCAGACAAAAAACAGTAAGTTATATGTTTTAGCTGGCACCTTCCCTTTAAATTCTCCTTACACCTTTAATTTTTAAAACTAGTTGGGAGAATTTGGTACTTCATCTAAACATTTTAGAAAACATCAAAAGGATGTACAGTGTATTGAGGAAATATGATCCAGTATTAGAGTTTTATATTATCATCACTAACTTATATTATTACTGTTTACTGTCATACTGAGATTGGAAGTAAAAATTACCTGGCTGAATGGGTTACTAGCGCTGTTTATCATGAGATAGTTCTGGTACCAGCCACCCGCCAATGTCTCCTCAGATCGTTGTTACAGCTCAAACTGGGACTATTTTGACACAACAGATTTTTCCCGACATTCTAATGGCCGAATGTTAAACTATCTGAGAAATTTGTAAAGTCCTGATACTACTTCTCTCCTCTTGATTCTGTCTGTGAATTTGATGGGCAGCTGCCGTTGCAGCTATTGACCAATCCTGGTTTAATGCACACCACTTACGCCAGTAGAACAGGCATTTTGTCCACCAGAAGTACAGAAAAGCAGCATCCAATACAACTCCAAATCCATTAACAACATAGAATATGATACAAGCTGTGGTATCACAAAGTTCTGATGCATTCACTGCTATTGAGAAGACATTGAGAAAGAGTCCCACCAGGAACACCAGGAACCATATTAGGGGTATCGGCTTGTCTTCTGGCCTTCTCCACTGTACAGCAAACAAAGCAGCAGTCAGAACACTTACACTCCATGTTTAGGGGCAGATCCAGGATTTTTGAAGGGGGGGAGTGGCTGTTATCACAGGTGCTGGCAAATCATACTACATGTATAACTATCCAACAAGTGCAATCTGGTGGGGTCTGGGGGGCATAACCTCTGGAAACATTTTCAATTTTAGACATAAAATGACCAGTGCAATTGACTATTCCAAAGAGGGGGTGGCTAGTCACCACATTCACCTGCTAAATCCACCACTGTTAGTCTCCTGTGAGTAGAGACCTCTCTGCTCTGTAACTCACTGAAGACGCTATATCACTTACAGTATGTGTTGGCAGTGCGTTGTACTTGCCATTTGAAAATCACAGGTGAGTGGCAAAAAGCTCACCAAAAGCATTTTAGGTGTGTGGATCACTAACTGGAATTTAAAAATGTTTGTTGGTGAGGTGAGTGATTCCAGTGATCAGGTGCACATTCTCGAGGCGAATCCAGGTGAGTGATGGTGGTGCAAGAGCAATCGCTCACCTTAAATGACAAGCACTACCTGGCACTGCAACCTGTACAGGAAAATTCAAATGAGCCAAATAGCTCCCACAACACCCCAATTTACACTCTTACGGGACAAAATCATCGCTTTTCTGAGCACTATGCACACGGCCTAATTTATGTTCAATGAACAGTTTTGGGCACCACTTGTTGAAACAGCTGAGGATCCCTTTCAGTTCCAAAGAGGAACTTGTCTTCCTTAATGTAGCTAATAACTCCCATAGATGTAAAGATTTCAGTTGGTTTCAGCAGTGCATATATATTTAACACAAATACAGTGCAAATATCAGTTACTTACATTTGTACAATGTACAATTTTCTGAAAATTACAATGTAATTGGCTACAAAAGAAAACAATATGATGCTGAATTGACAATGGTGGAGAGTCTGTATGATGTGTGTCTCTTGCTGTTTCATTTATGTGCCTGTGTTGCTTCCAAAGCAGATTAGGTAAATCTTTTCTCTGGCTCTAGAATCTTTTCATTCATGTGATTAATAATGTGTAATCACAAAGGTTTTCTCATGAAATTTGGAATAGATAACACTTGAGAAAGTTTGAAAGATTACAAACTACATTGAGCTTTCAGGCTTACAAAGTCCACACTTTTGTTAATTTTTAAAATTTCACTCTTGCTTATTTATGCCAAATTGCACTCAAAACTATGTGATTACACAAACAAACAAATAGTCAACAACATTGGCCTTGCCACTATGCTGGGGAAAACACTGTACATACATGTATGTGCAATTATTATAAAACAACAATCAGCACAACACCATACTGTACCTCTGCCAATGGTCTTCCCTTCTTCTTAATAGCAACTTTGCAACGGCACAATTCACAGGTATTTTTTACTGCTTTCTTGAACCATGTTAGTAGACATGATGCATGAACATATTTTGCAGATCCAGAGCACTTGCAGGGCATCACAAGGGGTTCCTCACCAACTGAATGGCAGATGCGACAGATGCCTTGGTTCTCATTGGATAAATCAGCATTCTCTCTGCTGTTAATCTCTGTCTGCATAATAGTGGCCAAGTGTTTCTGTTGGAGGTCTTTCATCATACTGTAGACTCTCGTTTGTCGTTCCTGCCTGTGCCGAGTGTTCTTTGGGTCTCCCAGTTCAATCACTTCTGTCGTCTGTTGCTGAAATTAAAACATGTAAGTTCTAGTATGCTGGATATGAAATTTGTGATAAATTTCGACTGCATCAGCTACATACATGTACATGTAGCCAGCCTAACAACTTTAACATTTGTTAAACATTGGGTCTGTACTCATGCACTGTCACCAGCACAAATTATATGTATTGCACATTTATCCTTTTCTTTAGAAACCGCTCAGAACATTGTACATCTACATGTAAACCAAAATGTGTTTACTGGAGCATATAATTGCGATAGAGGGTCAGGACATAATCATAGAGTATAAAGCAAATAGTCTAAGGTTTGACATATTACATGTATGTCACTGCATTCAGCATCCCCACAATGTCCTGTTCTCCAAGACTCCAAATCAAGTTTTTACGACCATCAGTTTATGAAAATCCATGATGTGAAGATCCAGAAATTTATGATAGCTCACACAGCTATTTCCTGTGAAGAGAGGATATATGGTGATTCTCCTTTTCCACTGATAACTTTCCATGATCAATTTTGATTCTCCAGGATTCAAGGCCTGGATTTTAAAATATTGAATTTTATTACAAGACTTTGCAGGATTCCCATTATCAATATATGAATACTGTGCATTACATGTACATGTACCTGAGGATCAGCCCCTTCAGCAGAGGATGACAACTGTCCAGTGTTTGGATTGAATGGTGACATCATACATACAGTGGCGTGTAATGGTGAAACAGTTCCAGCTGTTGCTGAATTGCCAGCCGTTGCCTCAGGTGATTGGCAGCTTGCAGGCATTCTACAAGCACAGTCCTGCTAATAATACAAACAGCACACTTGCATTTGCTGGTCCAAGCTAAGTACTGGGTGTTTATCTATGGCAGAGAATACATGATAGATCGTCAGTTTTTTTTATTACTCATTTTAACTGTGTATGCCTAAGGAAAACAAATAAATATGTGAATATATAATTAAATGGAAAATACAATTAAAAATTATGCAAAAAGTTTTATAGGCTTCAAGTTAAAAGTTTTAAAAACCGAACGTTTTCAACTTAAAAGTCATCTTCGGGGCTTATTCTGGCCACTGTCAATATGAAAGCAAATTAAGTCACTCCCATAGGGAAGGATGGATAAGCCCCAAGTTTTTTGTTTATGATGAACCATGATACAATGGACCAAGCCTCTAAAATCTTTCTCTTCTTTAACTGCCTAGTGATTGTAATTGTATGCCACAACCGCATCCCGGTTAGCTCAGTAGGTAGAGCATTGGTCTCACATGCAGGAGGTCGTGGGCTCGAATCCCGGTCGGATCAATGCTCAGGGTGTTAAAATAACTGAGGAGAAGGTGCTGCCTTTGCTCTAACATCTGCAAATGGTCAGACCTTCAAGTCTTCTCGGATAAGGACGTTAAACTGTAGGCCCTCGGAGACCTTTGTCAGTTGGGTTGCAAAACCTGTTAAGGCACTCCGTCCACCTCAGAGTGGGTTAAAGCAATAAAAACTAAAAAAACACATAAAATTGTAGCCGGGGAATTCTATCAAGTATCTTGTCAGCGCAGGGTCAGTTTAACAAACTTACAATCATAGCTTTCCATTGTATGTACTCTTACAGACCACATTTTTCGTCATCGAATAGACATGGTCAAAATGTTGTGGATTCACGAGGCACCAGCCGAGTGAATCTGCAACAAATTTTGACCATGAGATAGCAAATCCATGAGAAGTTCACATTCATGAGCTCCAAGCATGAATAAAATTCCTGTAAATCTGTTATTCAAATGCAACAACAAACAAAAAGCAGCAGCAGAAGCCAGCTACTTTTTTACTTTGAGATCTTCGAATAGTGTGTTACCGTGACAATGAAGGCCTTCTGTTTTTTTCACCCTCATATTTTAGTCTTTCATCAAACTGCAAAGTGCATGCCTGTACATGTATATTTGTTTAAAACATTTGTCTAAAGGAAACAAATAATATCATGAGTGACGGACAAAGGGGCACATTTTTGGGTTTATGGTAGCTTTTCCAATTCTGGTCACGTAACAGTGGGCGTGACCTGATGACATCACAATCTGACACAAACTTGCATTTATAATAATAATAATTTATTATTCTTATATAGCGCCTAACCTATTTAGAATACTCTAAAGCGCTTAACAATAAAATTTCAAACTATTTACAATAATAAGTTGCTAATACTGAAGACAATATAAAAATACAATGAGAAATAAAAAATGATAATAAAATTTCGATACATATATTAAAAATGATTAGCAAAATGCTTTCCCGAAAAGATTGGGTTTAAGTTGAGACTTGAACGACTCGATAGATGTACAGTGTCTCAGGCTAGATGGC